>JANHFX010015770.1:14646-62982 GCA_027560015.1 Chloroceryle amazona
GGGTGAAAGGATGAGGGGCAATGGTTTTAAATTAGAAAGGAGTGGATTTAGATTGGATGTAAGGAAGAAGCTCTTTACCATGAGGGTGGTGAGCACTGGAGCAGGCTGCCCAATGAGGTGGTTGAAGCCCCATCCCTGGAGACATTCAAGGTGAGGTTCGACGAGGCTCTGAGCAACCTGCTGTAGTTGAGGATGTCCCTGCTCTCAGCAGGGGAATTGGACTGGATGACCTCTAGTGCTCCCTTCCAACCCAGACATTTCTATGATTCGATGATGCCCAAGCATAGCTGTAGTCATTTCACAAGGGTTTTCAAGACACAGTAGTCTTCACAGCAATACTCTTGATACTCTGTCTTTATGGGATTGGAGTGTTTCTTATTTATCTCCCTGGTCTTTTATTTTGTTGTACACCTCCTCTGTGCCTTCTAACTTACAGATATGATTACCAACAACACAAAAAATTTATTATCTTTTCTTATTTCTACAAACCTCAATACACCATTAGTGCAAGTTTGGAATATTTCCTTTTCTTTTTTGAGTACTGGGTAGCAGATTACATTTCCTATAAAGTATATATTGGGAGCAGCACTTGGCAAGCATGGATTTGAGCTCCCTTTTCTAGTCCCTGATTCTGTCCACTCCAAAGACTGGGGCTGCTTAGCACCATCTGTGCATTTAATGTTTCTCATCTTTGGTGTATGTTAGACCCACCTTCTCTGCACCAGAGGAATATGCACTAGAGCTTTTACTCCCAAATATTGCACAGTACCTGATGATGAAATAAAGAAGGACTGAATTATAGCAGTTCCTTTTAATTCATTACAATGTTTGTTTTGTAGTGAATTGTAACATGCTGCTTTGTGTGAGTACATTCCCCTTGCTTTTTACCTTCTCTTCTCTGGCATGTTGAAATTTGCAAATATTTGAAGACTTTTTGACTGGTCTTGATTCTCTGAATTCCAAAACTGTTTGTTTTATTCTTACCTGCAGATGAGAAAGGGTTGCAATTTTTCTTTGAACTGTAAATACAAATTCAGGTTCTAGAAGATCTTTCATGGAGTAAGGCAATTAATACCTATATTTTCTGGCAATATCATAAAGAGAGCACAGGATTTGTTGTTGATCCATGATTCTCTCCATCCGCAGCATGGAAGGGTCCATCGTGCGCCTACCAGAGTTAGTTTCCTTGAAGAAGAAATACAAAGCCTACCTCTACTTAGACGAAGCTCACAGCATTGGTGCAGTGGGAGCAACAGGACGAGGAGTTGTGGAGTACTTTGGTATGAGTCCTGATGATGTTGATGTATTAATGGGAACATTCACAAAGAGCTTTGGCGCAGCTGGAGGATACATAGCTGGCAAAAAGGTAAAGGGAAAACACCAACATTTTAACATCAAGGTGGGGAAGTTGCTTCTCGTGCTGTATGACATATTTCATTATCTTTTAGCATAGACTGCTTTACGGAAATACTATTCTAATGTTAGTACCATTTTTGTCTGGATCCCTAATGAACATCATACAGTTAGACTTTCTTATTTTTGTCTAAAGTTCATATTATCTAATTTGATTGGGTTGGGTATTTCTGTGCCACCCTGATGACTGTTGCTTGTCTTGGAAATGTTTAGACATATTGTGGTTGACTGAATATACTTCACTACATTGATTTGCTCCTTACTTTGTTTCAAATTTGTAAACAGTATGTGGAGCAATATTGAGAGATTAAAGCCACAGTTTCATCCACTGATAATAGAATTCCTAAACAGTTGTGGATTATCATAGTTGCATTTATTATGAGGATGGACAAAGAGGGGTTACTGAGGGCCTTTTGCAATAGTAAAATCCATGTCCTTAGTTGCTTTGTGTATGTTAACAAAACAACCTCTTGCCAATAACAGATGTCAACAAAAAGTAGATCTGAGCTTGTTTTAACTGGGGGTGTAGAAGAAGAAAAAGCATTATCAGCACCATTGTGAAATGTCCTTGGTTTTGTTGCTTGGCAAGGATATTAAGTGGTTGCTGATTATTTATTCTTTTCATACCTTGCTGAAGGTATTTCTGAAGTCGTTTGCTGAATGAGGAGGAAGCCTGTTTAGACAGCCCATATTGTTGTCGTCAGGATAATATTAATAAGAGTACCACTTGAGTAGAATAAAAGGGCTACCTATAAGAAAGTATAAAGTGCCTGTTTCTGTTTGTTTGTTTGTTTGCTTGTTTGTTTTGCCCCTGGAGATCCTAAAACAGGCTATCATAATACATCAATAATAAATTCTATTTCTTTCCTTTGCTTCCTATAATTGCATCTCAAGGTTTAACTCTTACCAAAGACAATGTGACTAACGTAGCTAGAAATTACAGGAAGCCTAGACCTGTGAAAAGCAGTCTGAAGTAATTTGTCATCTATTCCTTGGAAGTTTTCTTAAATGAAAATAGGTTTCTCCTTCCATGCCTGTGTATGTTACCAAGCTTTGCCTAAGGCTTGCAGGCCTTGGTGGCAGCTGCTCACCCAAGACACTTAGCACATTTAGATTCATTTCTTCAGCCAAAAACTCATGTGGCACTGGTTATTCTGTGTCAGCTAGAGCACAGGAGCCCTCCTAGCTATTTGATCAAACCCTTAGGGTGACAATGGCAATAGAGCAATGCATAACCTGTATAAGGTTAGATAAACCTTTATCCCTTAGCATTGGAGTTACGGCATAGACTCATACAGCTATTTTGGCAATAAATCATGTTACTGTCTTTTGTGGCTCTTTCTGGTGGAAATTTTTTATTTAAGACACTTTTCAAGCATCTCTTGTCCCATTCTCACTGACATGCATTCAATTTTTAGTAACTGTTACTCTGATTTTTCACTGGATGTATAAGCTGTGATAATAAGGACGGTCTTGATAAAGTGCTGAATTCCTACAGTACCTCTGGATTCAAGAGAGTTACCGGTGCTTTAGACATGCCTATGGTACAGCAGTACTTCTTCTAGGAGCACAGATTGTGCTCTTAGTTATACAAGGAAATATTAAAGCAACTATATCCACTCTAACATGACCACCCCCACCACACTGATGGGAAGTTTCTGTTGAAAGAAATTTATATGCTAATAACCAAAGATGGATCCCAGTAAGATTGCTTTTCCTGGGTTACATCTTGTGGCAGAGAAACTGTGCTGATGTCCTATAGGCTTTGCTTCATTCCCAGAAAGGAACTGAGCAGTATTTTAAGTGCAATTGTTCATTGGTCTTTAAACGATTCTGGCTTCTTTATAGTACGTCTTAGCACAGAAGTAAACATTGTTCTATTCCAGACCTTTATTTCAGATGTAATTGCCCTACTTACATGGTAAAGTATTTGCACCTGCCTCATGTTTCTTCAGACCACGCTTTAACATTAGCGGCCAAGAAAGCAAACCAGTAACTGGTGAAACATCCTCTTCCTTTTGCATGTTCTCAGTCCTGCAGTAGTTAAGAAGGAGATCTGCTGTTCGGCCAGCTCAAAGTTCATTCATGCTTTGTTTTGCTTGTGTAAGGACCTTGTGGACTTTTTACGAACTCATTCTCACAGTGCTGTGTATGCCACATCTATGTGTCCACCCGTAGCAGAGCAAATCATCAGGGCAATGAAATGTCTCATGGGACTGGATGGGACAACACAAGGTAAGACACCTTCTTTAACTGCATTTATTTCAACCACTACCAGGGCATCTGCTGCATAAAGGACACATAGAATGTCATCCAGCAGCAAAGTAATATAGGGATGCAATTCAAAGGAGATAATTATTACTGTAAAATTAATATCCAAATCTTCATACTTATAAGCACTATCAACTCTGCTTCTTTTTTTCACACTCATCCACATGCAGCAGGGATGGAAATACTCTGGAATTCTGTCTCTGTAGTTGCCAGCCCACTCTGCTTTGCAGCAACAGATGGAAGTATCAAATTGCCCTTTGAGTAAATTGTCTACATTTGTATGAGGAGTTCATAAGGCTAAACCTTTGTCAATGGGCTAGGTGCTCTCAGTTTAGCTTCTTTGTAAGTGTGAACCTTCAAACTGGCAAGTAACTCAAGCATGGTGCAGCATTTCAGAACAGGTATTTTATGTTCCACTATAGTATGAGAAGTTTATTGTAATTCATACCTCTTAAGGCATTAACTGCCATGTCCTAAAGCTAGAAGTACCTGTTGTCCTAAAAGAATTGACTGCTTGGTGTCTTTATGAAAAATCAGATTTATCTACATTCTTTTCCTGAAGTTGCAGGTGCAGCTACCATCCAATCATCTGTCTACCTGTTTTCTATGCAGCAATCAACAAAATAGCTGTGACATATCTATCTACTTCTGTTTCAGAGTGATACTGAGATGTATTCAAGTACTAGTTCTTAAATCCTAAGTCGGAGTGATATGTTTTTAATGTGTAGTTTTTGTCAGGAATGCTCAAGAATCATGTAATTGTGTAACGTGTAGCTGAAGATACAGGTTCTGCTTGAAGTTGCAATCTCATTTATACCATTTCAGCAGCACTGCGCTATTTTCTTTTGCCTTGTGCAGAACTAACCGAGTCATTAGCCCTCCCTAATCGATATGACTGGGGTAAGATGGGAATGGAAACGAAAAAGGGTATATGAGAGCATAAGGGTAAGATACTGCTCTGCACTATTCTGTTGCAGTGCCCTAGAGGACCATTTCAAACCGTGACAGACACGAGGCTGTTAAGACGTTTATCGCAGCCCCTCAGCAAGGCCAGAATTTACAAGAGCCAATATACACAAGGGGGGATAGAGAATCCAGCCCCAGTGATAAATTCTTCTGAGCGCGGTAACAATGCACAGCAAAACTCCAGTGCGGTGTGTGGACAGTGAGGAAATGATGCTTTTGGCAGAGAAGTCAGAGCGTAACAACCGTTCCCAGCTTGAAATGTAAAAGGTTGAGGTTGTGCATGCTGCATCCTGTTCAATATAAGGGACCAGCTCTGACATGTTTCTTCTGCCTTGGGGACCACTCGTGCAGCTGGTCCCTTCACTAGCTGTAGGAAGTGCTTGCCATCAGAGGGCGGCCTTAGACTGAGCCTTCCACAGAACTGACATACTTCAGGTTCTCCCAGGTGCCGTGTGTAAGGTATTAAACAGGTTCAAGATGGAATCTTTCAAGATCTGTATGTCTGCCTTATGCCTAAGAGTTTGCAGCATTTTCTCTTCCAGAAGCAGTGTTGTCTCATGACACGTTGGTTGTATTTCTGTGCAGAATAAGTGCTTATTAAGTCTTCTGAAAATCCTCTATGAAATAAATTAGTGTTCTTTCTGTTGGGTTGTTAAAATTTGTCTTGCAATATGAAATGAATAGGAAAAACAAATGAACAAATCACATATCACAACTTGAAGTATTTTACAACAGCTTAGCAAAGGGGCTATGATGTGTAAAAACGTTTCTTGTCCTCTGAGCCAGACGCATTATTTTAGTCTATTGGTTTTTCTTTCATGTGGCCCTCTCTTTATTAGGCTGTCTTGTGGATTACAGAATAAAAAAAAAACAAAACAAAACCCACAACCCGAAACACAGGATGTTATGCTGGACCACACTACAATGCTGCTTTGGCATCAGAGAGAGGAAGGTGGTGGCTTAGAAAGGACGGGGGAACAGAAGGGAGAAAGCACTGTCTCTTAGATATTTTTGTTTCCAAGGTCAGCAGCAGCCTTAGCTGAGTTCTTTTGGTCTGCTGTCACAAAGACTGATGAATCTTATGTGTGAGCTGGCCTTGTGAGAGCATGAGCCATGTAGCAGAGACACCTAGCAGACAAGTTTCAAGTGAACCAGAGCTGCCACAGGGTGGTACAGACCCTTTGTTCTCTGGAAGCATGTTGAATCGATAAAAGGAGTTCATTTTGCAATTTATTTCGAATGGCATTCTCTTCCTGCAGGATGTTTTGGGGAATCCTTTCTGAGGAGATGTCCACTGATATCTTGTCTCCCCGAGGGCATTTTTGTAGGGGAGGTACACTTATGAAAAATACTGGGAATGTTTTGGAAAAGAATTAAATTAGTGTTTGATTAAAAGTTCAGTATTAACTTAAGGGTGCTCCTTGAAAAAAGTGTGAAATAATGGGATAACAAAAGTCTTCACCCAGTGTGTCCTTACATCTGAACTTCATGACTGATTCCTCAGTACTTTAATAAAAACCTAACAGAAGGATTTAGTCATTGATATTACTGCTCTGAAAACTCTTTATTCTATATTATTTAGTGCTTCTCACAGTCTTCTTTTATATATTCCCAAATATCATGCTTTTCCATTCCCTTCGGGGTTTTTTGTTAGTTATTGTCTGCTAATGTAAGCAGCTGGTCTAGAAAGAAGTAATATAGGTAGGATTACATGGTGGGTAATGCCAGAGGCCAGAAATGCAGCAGTGATGCCTGTCTTTACCCTGGTGTGTGTCCAAATGATTGATCTCCTGCATTTTCTTCCTTTATTTTCAATTAGCAAGAATACACTTGTTTGGACAAGGAATCAGGGTGAGCATTTCCAGGACAGGGTCAGTATACTCGATGCACAAGTGGAGGGTAGGAATAGCTATTTTATGGTCATAGAGGGTACAGCTTTATTACAAGGAAGGAACAGGTTAGCACTTAAAAAAATAACTCTATGAAACCTTCACTGTTTAGCTGGAAATTATCCACAGCAGGTGTCTAGTTCAGGCTACAGTTTTTTCATATCAACAAAAATGTTTCAGTCCTTCCTCAGAAGAAGGCTAGAGATACAGATGGGGCTTTGATAATCTAGGGGAAAAACAAAAGGGGGGGAAGGGGGGTGGGCAGGAAATACAGTCATGATAATGTGACTGGGAGGATACTGAAGATCCCACAGGCAGCTGTTACAGTTTCCTTCCTCAACCATGTTTTCTGCTGTGACTTGAGAAAATTAATCACAAAAAATGCTGAACTGGGACAAGATCATAGTTCCCTCAAAACTGATATGTACAGTTATTCCTGCCTGTGAAAGTGGGGTAGGTTAGGGTCACTACAACCAAGTCCTTTGTCTCTTGAGTGACTTTTATCACAAATCAGAGTGGCAACAAAAAAATGCAAATAAATTTATATTTTCATGTAAAATTATATTTTTAATAAAGGCATTTTTCAGTGCCATGTTTTACAGGGCTCTGAAAACTGATGGCTTGTAGAACAAGACACATTTATTCTTGGTAGCATAATGTCATATATATTATCATAGTTCCTATAATAGAGTTGTTCAAAAGTGTATGAACTTTTGGCAGCTGTATTTCCTATAGTAGTGTCATAAGGCAGCAAGCTACACAGTTCAGTTCAACTAAAAGTCTATAAAAAAATACATTATCATTTTATCCCTCTTAAACCTTTGTGGCCTTTTCATCTCAAATGTGTTTCTCCTCATTTATTAGGAGATATGGGAAGCAGAAATTCCCAAGGCATTTATGCTTTGTAACTCATAATATAGATATACTTTATCTGTTCTCCTTGTATCTTCTCATTACACCACTGGAGATACTTCAGGAAACTCAGCAGCTGCCTCAGTGGTTTTATCCCCACGATGAGACCGTAGCTGACTCAGAGAGTCTGGACCCTGCACAAATTTTCAAGTACACTTGCATGTAACACAGCCCCTCCAGCTGTAACCTCAGACCCTTTTTTTTCCCCTTTCTGTCTGAGAATACCAAAAGCATATTTTTACACTTGAATTTGATAGGTAAAAAAACAGAACCACTAGACAGACAGAGTTAAGACTGCTAGAAAATCTAAAGCAATTTTCTTGATGACTAATAATAGATTAAAGTGCTGTGAAAAACAAATTGCAGCATTTGCAAAGTTATTTTTTCTGCTTAATGCATTGCAAACAACAATTCACCATGAGTAAAAGGAATTTTTCATATGTTTTTATGGGATGCTGAAAAGTTTAAAACCCTATCCTCAGGAATCTACTGTCCTTGTTATGCTAAAGGACAATTCCTGAGGTTGTTTATAGAGTTGTTTCTTTAAAATGTTGATTTACTTTGCCATTTGTGCTCATTGGTTTGTCTTTTTGCAACTGCTAGTTTTCATTTTTGAGCTCTTGCATTTGAGCTCATTCACATTGAGAGAACCTGCAGAACATTGCTTTCTCTTTCGGCTTGGCATTAAAAAGATTCTGTTTTTAAAAGGTTCCTTTAAAAAATATTTCCATCTGCCGTAGCCTCTTGTATAACTGGAGGACCAGCTTCTTCAAATCTCCATTTTCAACATTTTCCACTGCTATATATGCTCAGCAATCTTTCGAAACATTAACTTTGCCTGGCAGGGTCCCCTGCAGATTCAAAACCCTTGGTTTTCATATCAGTACAACCTGGCATAACCCAGCAGTGGTGCAAGGAAGGGTAGTCTTGCCCTTCTTTTTGCCTTTCCCCACTGCCTACCACTTATTCATGCCCCCTTATGCCAGCACTAGTGTTCATGCAGCCATGCAATGGACTGAATCAGAGAATTGATCTAGCTGAGAAATAACTGACTCTATCACAAATGGTTCACCTACGACCAAACTGTTTCCCCAAGCCGATCTACCATATAGCTACACAAATCTCAGTGCCAGGACTTGAGCAGCTGGAGCCAAGAGGAACGATCCCTTTTGTAGCAAAATAAATGTGTGTGTGCCAGACTGAACTGAACAGGAAAACATAACCATAAGTCTTCATGCTGCAAACTACCTCACAACAGACCCCTCGAACCTGCCCAAAACAACTTGCAACATCAGTCATGCTAAAGTATGTCTTTTTACTCTTCCTTCTTGAATTCTCGTGTTGATGCATTGTTCTGAGATGATTGCTTCCCTTGGGTCCTTGACAAGCAGAATGCTTGAACCCTGGCTTAATTTTAAGTTAAAATTCCCAATAAGTATGTGCTTACATTTAAAGCACTTAAGAAAATTTATTCCCCATGTGCACAGCACTGGCTCCATAACTAGGGCTCCCAGTCTCCACAACAGTGAAGATGCTAATGATGATAATATGCTGTCCTGATTATTATTTGTCTAAGCTGAATATCACAGATGTTTTCCCAGCAGTGGATGATGAAACAGAGTTAAATTCTACCATCTTTACTCAAAATGAGTGACACACACTGTTCCAGTGGAGCCACCTGTCATGCAGTCTGCCTCATAAAGAAAGCCAAACATGTCCATGGAGGGTCAGTTGATCCGAATGAGAGGAGGCTTTGGAGTAATAGTCTTTGCGGGGATTCATGAGAGGTCCAAGGGCTGATCAAATCCTACCTCACTGGAAGTCATTTGTTTCCATATTCAAAGTTAAAGCAGTGCTATGGTTCTCTCTCTCTATATATATATATATACTATAGAGAGAGAGCTATAGACCCTACCCCACGGTTAGGTCTCCCCTGTATTCTAACTGCAGGCAGGGGAGGGATGTGATGAGACTTGGTTATGACTTGTAGTCTGTCTCCCAAGGACAACAGGCAGCTCCACAACAGTTATCTTTTAAGGGTGTCTTTGCTGCCAGGATAGAGCTTGAGGATCCCTCCCCCGTTCTAGATGCAGCTTGCCACTGCCTGAGGAATCTAGCACTGTTAACAGCCTGAGGAGCACAAAGGAGAGAAGTGCATTTTAGATCACCGGCATTTCAGAAACACCTAATGTGATACAGATGGAGCACATTGTGTGCTGGCTGCCTTTCAGCAGGGGGACTGACCTGCTTTATGATCAATCCACCTGTACTGGGAAGGAATAAGGCTCAGATGAGGATGACTGCTCCATCCCCCATTTTGTGCCGGACACTGAATGCTTCCATTATATATCTGAATATAGATAAGGGGCTGGGTAGGCATGGCTGACTCATTTGAGAAATAAGGTGAAAATGACAGAATTTGTACAATTTTTCTCTTTTTTTATGCTTCAGTTGAAATTGCCACTTTTTCTTCCCTTTTAATCTGCTCTGGAAAGTGTTTTGCAGCCGTTCACAATTTTAAAATTGGTCTGACTAAATAAGTCCTTAAGAGCTTATTTAGCAGCTGAATTAAGTTGAAATTAGTAAATTAGCATTAGATTGTAGAAGAAAATGTCTTCACTTCTTCCCAATTCATAGCAGTTATATTTTATAAAGAATCTCTATCTGAGAAGATATTTCCTTTAGGCACCCCAGTTTTATAGCACTCTATTTGTGATTTAATGCACATGGAGGTACATGTGTGTTACTCTTATAATGGAACCAAAGGAAAAAGAAAAAAAAAAATCTGTCCATCTGCAACAGTTTAGTGGAGAAGAACTATTGTTTTCCAAATTTTTTTTCAGCCTGTGAAAGTTTGCTTTTTACTATCGGGCTGTTAGTAGAGGATGGCAGGGAGTAGAGTTCTCCATTCAGGGAACACGGATTGAAGAGATGCACTGACATGGGTATGTAAAAGTTTGATTGTGTAACTAATTATCTAGAAAGACCCTATGAAACAACAGCTGGAGAAGATTATAGCAGGTGGATTTGTGTCATGAAGAGTCCCCCGCTTTGCCAAAAAGAAAAAAAAATATTACAGTGTTGGATTATCTTTCCTGGAATAGATTCAGGAAAAATAGCTCTCCTTCAATTAAAATACACCTGACATCTTGATATGAAAGGCTACAGGTTGCTTATTCCTGTTTTCAGTATACTGACTCAGAATTTCCAAGGGTAGAAGCCTACAGGAAGAGTTCAAAGGTAGAATGTTTGTGCAGGAATTGAACACAGCCTGCATTTTAACATCTTGCAGGAGTTTAAAACCAGACATCTCTGGAAGAGGAAGGCAAACTTTTGTTTCAGAGAGACGCTAGTTTTACTACCTCTTTCACTGCCAGGATAAGGTCTTCATCTGGCATAAATAGCAAAGCTCTACTGAAGTGTGTGGAGCTGCACCAAGTAACACCAGCCTGAGATCAGGCCCTCAGATATGTAGTTAGGATGACTTCCTGCAGTCAACCTCCAGAGCAGCTCCTCCCTGAAAGCAGATCTGAAGCCACAGCCTGGAGTGTGACAAGGCATCTACCAAGATTGTTGCTGCAAATGTCTCTCTTAAACAGCTTGTTGTTCAAAGGTGTTATGAGCAATAATGGCGATACACAGTAATGCATGTCAAATAAAAATATAATCAGCATTTTTACCAGAATTACCAACACCTTAGAACTTTGCAGTAAACTATATTTGAAAGCAATGCAACAAATGTAAACTCTAAATATGCCAGCAGCAGACTGCAGATGCAGTAAGTCTGGTTTCGTTGTACCATTCTGGTAATTAGTCCTGTATTCAACAAAATTCCAATAAGCTGCCTGTGTATCACTGTATGTTACAAGCAGCGTGAAGATAACTTGTGAAATTTAAGAATCCTTTATCGTTCAGTTTTCTCTTTCTCTGTCCCTTCTTAATGCAGCTAATAAAAAGATGGAGAGGTCTTACAAAGGTCATGCTCAACCTTAGCTGAAAACCCTGGAGCATTAGTGGGCTTAGTTCTAATTCGCTAAGGGTCAGTTTTGCCTGTCCACACTGTTTTCTCCAAGCGTATGCTGTGTTGAGGTTCACATGTTTTATGGGATATAAACAATCTGGATATCCTACACACTGTGCTATATTAGGTAGCACAATGATAGACTGTAGATAGACTGTAAATCCTCAAAATTAGACTGCATATCCTCAAAATTTTTGCATAGTAAGAATTTTTCAACAAATATATTTACTGTCTAAGGACCTGATCCTCTAATTAATACCATACAGGTAACTTCTTGCACTCATATAGATACAGCTATATCATTTTAGCTCAAGGATCCAACTCTGCAGATTTTCACTCAATAATAACGGATGGAAGATCACAGCCTCAAGAATCAAAGAAAATAGTTTCTAAATGTGGTGTCTTTGGTTAAACATACCACAGTGAATTTGGACTAAGATCTGATTCTAAACTGAATTCAGTGCTCTTACACTGATTCATTCTGCAGTGTGGGGGGAAAATTGGACAAATAACACAAAAGAAACATTTTGCTCACATCTGCCTCTTTATCTGATATTGGTGTGTCCAATAAAGGAACGAGAAAGACCGTTGAAGTACGGTTACAAGCTTTAAGGTTTTTATTGCTCTTATCAGGACAGCATAGAGGTTGTCTGTGTATATGATGTGTGTATGTGGTCTTTCCACACACTACTTAACATGAGAAAGGAAAGTGTTGACACTTGCTAAAGAAATAGGGTCCTCCCAGCCACCCACCCACAAATGCAGTGTGTAGCAATAGTCTCCTAATGTGCTTTTTTTCCCTCCAGATAGATGCGAGTGCTCTGATCTTTTATTTGTCTCTTTAATGCATCCCTGCAAATTACATTACGATTCTTGGATGTTGCTAAAGCATTCAAGTGGCTCTTTTGCACCAGCACTGGCTAAATTGGAATGAGTTCCACGGGGAGTCTCGAAAGGGGATCCATCCCATCACAAGCTGGCTGAGGATACAGATATAGTAAGGGAAGAGTGGAAGAGTTGTTCTACTTTTTGGGTGGTTGCCTGAAGCTTCTCTTTCAGTTCTAATGTTTCCTTTGCTGGATTCCCTATTTTGTTTTGGAGTCTAAATTTCTGTCACCTAAAATAAATAGAGAGAAACCGATCAACTCTGGGCGGTGCACACATGGATTGATAGATAAATACTGAGCAGTCGGGAACCTTGCACAGCTTACGCTTTGTTTCCAGCTTTGTGGTAAACAACTGAATAGAAAGAAGGCAGGAAGACAAACTGCACTCGCCAAGAACATCTGCATTTATGAAAACTTTCCCTAATTGAAAATCTAGTAGTTTCAAATGTTGTAGTCTGAGAGCGTGGAAACTAGCTCAGGGGCTGCTAAGATAGCAAGAAGCAGCAGTGGTTTTGAGCCTTCAGTTCAGGTTACTCCTCCACCCTCCCCCTTGTAATTTCGGTATTCAGGAGGTGCTAACAACATCTTTACAAATTCTAACAAGGGAAAAACTCTCTCTTTAGACTTCAGACACATTATTCTGCGGTTCTCCTCTTACTCCCTTCCTTTCTTTGCCATCTCCCCTGCCCACCCTTCCCCTCCTCCTCCTCAGTATTTCCTCCTGGTTCTTTGAGATCTACTACACCAAAAATACTTTTGGAAGTACCACAGACTATTGTTTTTATTAGTGACTGGAAAGCTTTGTAGTAGGATGCTTTTGTGTTTCATTTGTTTTCCTTGCTCTGACACAGCTGGTTTTGTTTTAGCAGCATTAGAGAGATGGTTAAACTATTTGTGGCCTTTTCTAAACCATCAGATCTCTTCCACTGAAGGCTTTAAACTGAATAGATGAAACTGTAACTAACAGGTTGTCTGCATGGGCACTACTGTGCGTAAAGTTACAAATGCACTGGTTTTATGAGATCTTTTAATTTGTTCAGCAAAACACTGATCCCTGTGAAGCAAGTCCCAGTTTCCTTATAAATTTCCCAGCCAGAACATTGACAGAACCTTGACTTGGGAAGATACAGAACAGCTGAAGCAGTAGATCTTGTTCAAACCTGTGCTGCTCAGAAATGATTAATGGAAAAGAGGTTTATGTAGGTGTGGTGATCCCCACCTTAGCCAAGAGGGAATAAAAAGAAAAGTCATAGCAGGTGCTGGGGCAGAGTGTGGTCCAAGGACAAATCTGCCAAAGGTGGTACGTAGCAGCTACAAGTGCCTAATTGGCCACTCTGTTTACAGGGAGGAAGACGGGAAATTAGCAAACAGGCACCCAGTCAGAGAAGGGTGACAGCAGAAAGCAGTAAATGAAGAATGAAGCGAACAAAAAGTAAAGTGAAATGAAAAAGTAAATGAAGAGTGAAAACCTAATACATCTGTGCACAGGCACCTAAAAGCAAAGGGAAACAGAGGAAATGAGTTGTACTGGAGGCTTCAGTGTTCATGTCTGGTGACATAATGCATGTGATATTGAAAGTATGGGCTGATGAATGGCAGGAAAATTAAAAGTGTAGCTAAATCCTAGTCTTACCAAATGTTCCCACCACCTCTGCTGGGCACAAGCAGCTGCACAGCTTTTAGCTTTTGAGAATCGATCTGTTTGACGTTGCTTTGGCAGTTTTCTTTCTGTCGAGGTCAGCAATGTCAGACATGGCTTGATTCATCATGTGGCTGTGTGAACCTAGGACTGGTACCAGGGAGGTGGTGGGAGAGAGCAGCATGTGGGTACAGGTAGGTGGCACCATCCCTGTCAGCACCTTATGGCTTTGGAGGAGCAGCACATGTATCATCTCCCTGATGAAATATAATGGAGGTGGGGTGGGGAAAGGACACACTATATCACCTACCTCCAGTTATGCTGAGTGTGGCTTGTCTCTTTTGTACACAATGGGTGGGGAAATAACTGCATGTGTCAGAAACCACGTCCATAGTGACACTGCAAAAGGAAAGGCTAAGATTAATTTTCAAGCACGTTTTTTTCTCTGCTGTTTTTTTTTTTTTTTTCCTTTTTCCTTCATTAGGAGTAATTGTTTTCAACTCTTCTGTCAGTTTTCCTGGAGGACACATCAGTAGATTCATGACTATAATAATAGCAAGAGGACAGAGAAACTGAGCAGAACTCAGCAAGAGATTACATCTGCAGCTGCATATTAGAGTAAATGCAGTTACACTGAATGTTGGTAACAAACTGCAGAAGATCAGACCTTGTGTAATAACAAAGTTTATTGTGTGCTTTCCATCTGTCTAAAAAACTGCAACAAAAGCATCAGTTTCAGCTGACCCAAAATGCAGTATTTTAAGCTTTTTTAGTCACAGAATAATTAAAAAAAAAAAAGTGTATGCACAGAACTAGCCAGGATGTGCAAATATGTGGAATATTGTTAATGAGAAAAGATACACATAAGCTGATACCTGTGTCAACATCTGTAGACACTGGTTCTTTACCATGAACTATGTTGAGAAAGAACATTGTCTATTTACACATCCTGTAACCACAGAGACATAGAACTGCTTCTCTATAGGTGTGTCATTCAGTAGGCTTTATTTAGCCCAGTATAGGAAAGGGAATTGTTCACCTATCTATCCCCAGTAGACATAGTTGTATTTATCTCATTTCCTAGTTGTCTTTATCTCATTCCATAGTTGTCTTCTGAATCAAATAGAAACATATACATTTCGCCCAAGCTTTTTTGAACTGTTACCCACAGCCCTGTGTTTCGCTTGTTACTAGTCTCTGGTTATGATCTTTGACTGTTCTGATTTACTCATTTCAGGGCTTCAAAGGGTGCACCAGCTGGGGAAAAACACAAGATACTTCAGGCGAAGACTGCATGAAATGGGCTTCATCATTTATGGCAATGATGATTCTCCTGTTGTCCCCTTACTCCTTTATATGCCTGGTAAGATAGGGTAAGTACCAGAAAACAAGCAAACAAATAAAAAAACCCTAACCCCGTTGGCAAAATAAACACTATTCAAATTCATAGGTTATCTGTATACACTGTGTGTGTGAAAATGGAGTTATGTGTGGTCAGTGTCTCACAAGAGAAACATAGACTGTTAGGTGAATTTATCATTTAGCTGTGTTCTATTTTAACTTTGTCCCTAGACTTAATTTTGAGCTTTTCCAGTATTCAGAATTTATAAAATTTCTCTTACCCTTTTTTAACTTGCTCTGGAGTAATACTTTTGATAGCATTTTTATTTGGAGTAGTTTTGGTTTGTTGGTTTTGTTTGTTTTGTGTTGGTTTTTTTTGTGGGGGGTGTTTGTTTGGTTTTGGTTTGTTTGTTTTTTAATTGTTAATCATTAAAAGAGATACATTGCTTTGGATGTATGAATTGTTTTGGATGGATACTCTTTATCCCCATCTGATCTTTGAATGGTCTTTGCATGTTTTACCATTCAGTACTTATCAAGCAGCACTTGTGCACTGACTTGGATGGGCAGAGCAGAAGTCGTTGGAAGCATAAAGTACGGGTTGAGCTGTAGGAGTATTTGCAAGTAGCTTAGGGTAGCTGTGTCTCTAGGTCTAGTATGTACAATGCAAAATGTTCCTAAGCAGGCAGAGTAATTGTGAGAGCAAAGAAACCATCACACAGATTGGTTTATTCCTGTTGATATGCGAGAAGCCAGTGCTCACACCTTCCAGAAGTCAGACTTCTGTGCTTAGGGACTGTGAATGCCCACACGTTTTGATTTGCATTCAAAGCCTTTCATTGACAGAAATAAATCATGTCTACTGTACTCTGCCATCATGCTTCTAGTATTTGACACCCACTTGGCTTAATGAGCTATTAAACAGCAAATAATCTCAGTCCTACTGGTAAAATTGTGTCTCTTACTGAATTCAGTGGGAATATTACCATCTACTTCAACTGCAGACAGGATTTTACACATTGTTTTATTACACTTGAATGTTTTCTCTCTACGATCTGTTTACTGGAGATAATTTACTTTGTTTTTTTTTTTCTTCTTCTTCTCTCCTTAGGGCTTTTGCAAGACGTATGTTAGAGAAAAATATCGGGGTGGTTGTGGTTGGATTTCCAGCTACTCCTATTACAGAATCCAGAGCTCGGTTTTGTGTGTCAGCTGCACATACACGGGAGATGTTAGACACGGTAAGCACAGCAGATGTCCTGCTGAAATTAACTTCAGATGCAAAGGAGGCTGGGAGAAGCTGTGTGTCTGTTGCTTTGAATCTCAATAATTCATTTTTATGTTTGTTTTTCTGGCCACGTCTCTTAATCTTTAAAGGCATTTTAGCCATATATATTTTATTTTAAAAAATAAATTACAGGACAGTTAACTCGTAATGCTCTTCTATTTCTAATAGTGACCAAATCTGTCATCACTAATAAAGGCCTACATGAAGAGCACAGCAAGACGACAGTTAAATGCTAGGTCAAAAATATCACAGTAGGAAACCTGAAACATTATGGAAGTAATTGAAAATCAAGTTTTCCATACCGTTATGTTCATCCTTGAATTGCAGAAGTATAGAGGACAGCCTTAGGGATACAGGTGGAAATTGCAAACTGTATTTAGAACTGTTTGAACCTGGTGAAGTTTAGTGCTGTTTGGTCTGTCTCAGTTCTGTATCTTTCTCTGATATCAGAAATACTATTAAGAGTATGTTGAGACTTCCATTGTAAACCTCCATTCCAATGCAGTCAGAAATGTGTTTAAAATAAACTCTGAAATTTTCCATCTCCTTTTCTTGCCGAAGGTGTTTTTGGCCTGGCTTGATATATGTTCTTGCATTCTCAGAATAAGCTTAGAGGCATGAAACACGGAGGCTTAACAGTAAATTTCAGGGTTTCTTTTTCCATTCTTTGCACAAGTATGATGCTCAAAGAAAAAAATTGTGAATGTGGAAGGCATTAAATCTGCCAGTCCTTCATGCAGAGAAGCACCTGTGCCTGCAGAGAGCCCCTGGCTCTCCATTTCATCCTGAGATTCATGTGGAGCTGGAGGCCGGAGCCCTGCCTGGCTGACCAGCTCCCACACCAGTGTAGATCCCTCTCAAACAACATCAAAAAATCTGCCTTGCATGTGTGCAGTGTAAAATTCCTGCTGCTCTTAAAGGTGCAATAGTTATTAACAAGGTATGATGACATCAAGATAACTTTCCATCAAACAGGGCATAGCTATACACTTGTGTTGGTCATTGTTAGCTTTTGCTGTTTGACTGTAGGATTTGGCTTATGTAACTAGCAGTAGGAAATGAAGTTGATCTGAAGATTAATCTCTCAAGTCTGCTGCTTTGATTTTCTTCCTCTTCTCGCACCCGCAAGTGTCAAGCCCATTGCATTTTTGGGCCATCATTGCATGTTTGCTTTCTGCTACCTGCACATTGATGTTTCCTTGTACCAGTGAAGGTCTGAAACACTTCCCAACCATCACCCTCGTATTTTTTCCTTTGAAAGTGGAATCATTGCCATAGTACTTGTGGCATTCTTTAAATGCCCTTACAGTTTGGGAGAATGGAAATGCTCCAAATTTAATTACTTGTAGATGGAAAGTTTTTAGGACAACCACTTTGTGAATATGCCTAAACTCAGGGTAACAACAGGTAACAAGCACAATGAAAACTTTTCCCTTTGGCAGAATTTGTTTTGAATCTCAGCCTGGAACTGAAAAGAGGAAAGATCCATGAAAGGGCAGGCTCCCATGAATAACTTCCTTAACGGCCTTGAGATTATCTCGCTGCATAAACCATTACTGAACTACTTCTTTTTGTTCTTGAGCTCACTTTAGTGGCTTAACAGAAAGAGGCTCAAAATCAAAATTGCTCTTTTCTTCATTGATGCCAAAAGGTTGGCTGCTCTTCAATGTCAGATGCTGCAAAACACTGAGCTGCTTCTCTATGCTATAGAGTGCCCTGGCTACTTTTTGAATCTACTGAAAGCTGGGGACACAGCTCAGCAAATTGCATTACAATATTAATTCATTATTAATTACGCCTGTGATATTAATACAAGAAGACAGTGGAATGCACTAAAAATATCTTAAACTATTCAGACCATTTATGAGGACTCTGAACTGAACTGTGGGCTGAGTCCCATCTAAGAAGATGCAGTGGCAACTCCAGACTTTGGGAACTATAGGGAAATACTGAAGTATGGACTAACACATCAATTTTGCACAAGCAAAGGCAACATTTTTAGAACACATTTTAGAAAAAAAATGCATTTTGTTTTTGTTTTTCATCTGTGCTCAGTTAATGTACTTACATAACCTACCGAAGGAGTAAATTCTGTTCTCGTAGATATTGCTTTACATCTGTGACTGCGTTGATGTGCACTACAGGAGAATAAAAGCAGAATTAGCCCATTTGCTCTCAAAGCTTTCTGTAATTGATGCCTTTATGATCATCTTGTTCTGCTGTAGAGGTTACTAGAATTTAATTTCTTTTCCAAGAGAATTGACTCAGTATAATGGTCTTACAGGTTTTGAATGCTCTGGATGAATTGGGTGATTTTCTACATCTGAAATATTCCCGGTATTCCAAGTCCTCTCATCCTGAACTCTATGAAGAAACGAGGCTTGAACTTGAAGATTAAGTTTTCCACCCATGAAGAGAACATTGTGATGCTATGAAAGGGGGGAAAACCTGAAAACTGAAAAATACAAGTGCATTTCTTCCTTTCTAAGGACAATTTTTGTTTCTCAGTTAATTGAAAGGAGTGGAAGCTCAGGTGTTGCATCTTATCGTATCAAATTTCTGTATTTAAGAGACTGAAATATTGATACAGATTTGCCTCCCTAGGAGATCTGTCTTTCTTACGGTATTTTTGATGCAGAATGAGTGCATCCCTTGATTGAGTTGCTAATGTACAGCTTTTGTTATGGCCCCTTTTTGTGAAGAGGCTTCAGATAGTCTTAATTGTGACTGAAATAATAAAGTTTAAAATCTGCTAAAGAGCATGAATCAAGACATTGGTGTGGACTGCTACAGAGGAATGAGCAGAAAGTAACTTCTTTAACTAAGTTGCCCTATCATGCATTTCTCTGAGGACGGAAAATGTTAGAAAGTGGCTAATGCTGAGAACAATAAAAGTAGCCTGATCAGATCATGTCTTTCTGGCAGCAGACTATGGGAAAGGGAAAACTCTTCTTTCTTTCCACAGACCTTTCTTGGCCACTTAAATACACTGTAAACTGCATAATGTACAAAAATTTGGGCTTAGACAGAAGCAGAAATTCTTTTCTGCTAACACATGTGACCTACAGCCTATCACATCTCATCACAACATGAGTTCTTCAGCAGGATTGCTCCCTTTTCAGGTAGCAGTAGTAAATAATTTTAATAACCATTTAACTTTCCTGTAAAAACCTTGATCAAAACAGTCAGATACTTGCAGTTCACAAACTGCAGATGACATTTATGAGCCCATTCCTAAGTTTCTTGAACTACTTATGGACTTAATAAATTCACTAACAGGTACATAATGCTGGAGCTGTTAGTGATGCAGAATGTGAAATTCAAGATACTGTAGGCAGTTCTGCCACCTGTTAAATTGAAAATTCCACCATTTCTAACTGTGATGAAGCTATCTGCTTAATACCATTTCTTGAAATATTCCTGTCTGTTTTATGCATGTTGGGGATTGTTTTACTCATCTAGTTGTGGACTTTTTTGGAGTAGTTTGTGTTTCAAATAACTCTGCCATCTGAGGGGGAAGGTGTCTTTGTCCCCCTTTTCTACTGCCAAAGTAACAAATGCTCAGAGATACTTGAAATTGCTTCAGCCAGCAGTATCCCTGCGATGCCTGCAGCAGTGTTATTGGCAGGCTTATGTGGGCTGAGTTGCTTGAAGGAGATTGGAGGCTTTTTCCCTTTTTTGAAGTGCTGAAAAGCAGTTCTGCAGCTTTAAGAATGAACTCCAAACCATTCCATGCTATCAAATGTCATTGTAAACACATCAGATGAGAGATGTTTAGCTTTCTGTTGCACAGATGTACCACACTTTCATGTTCTCTTGAAAGCTGTGGTGTAAACTTAACCCACAGCTGCAATATTAGATTTAAGAACAGAACAATTAAATTGTGGAGTACCAATTACCCTATATTACTCCCTGCTTGTTAAAGCAGGTTTCAGGATATAACAAGGGTGATTGGTTATGAGAGACCATTTTTTGTTGGATTTTTGTTGTTGTTGTTGTGCAAGTTAATAAAAATCCAGTGGTGCTATAACTTTAAGAATTGATTACAACACATTCCATAATATCAAATGTCGGCTTTAGGAAACAGATATTGAGGGCTGGGGGAGGACTGAATGGTGTCATATGATTCTTCACTTTGGCAGACGGACTTGAAAAACATTGCAGAGATTCAGGGGAGCTCTGTTCATGCATAAGAGCAAATACACTGTATAAATATTAAAAGAAATCAAGCACAGGACAAGGAGAAATTAGGAAATATGAACTTTGTCTTTGAGTAACCTGATAATTTGTGATGTACCCCTTTCTTATATGCAGGGTGAGTGCACTTACTGTGAAGGAGATGGGTTGAGAAATTTCTGCAACCTGTTCCTCGAGGAAAAGTACTGAATTTGATGTATTACGTTTTGATCTCTACTGCTGAACATCTGCGGCCAGATCCTCAGTTGACTTCTGACCTTCTATCTCAGGGTATACAGCCATAGTTTATATTTCAGCAAACATTATTACATGTGCTGTTTCAGGCAACGGGCTACTTCCCTCAAAGAGAGGCCTGAGATTGATTAAACTACAGACTGATCACTTTTTGTCCCCCCGTAGGGGAATGTTTTGTGTCCAAATCCGAATTCTTCCTGCCCTCAGAAGATTACTCTCTCATATTAAGGAGACAGGACAGCTATTTTTCAGACACTGTCAGTTGATTTATTATATGCTCTTTTCTGATTTCTTCCATCCCTTACACATTAGATAAAGTACAGGCTGAATATCCCTGCTCTTGGGGAACAGTTAGGGAGAAATCCCTGCTCCACTGATGCAATAAGAAAACTCTCAGGAACTTCAGATTTTTAGATTTTCCCCATGAGGCCTAGTCTGGCACTGTCTTTTTGACCAGCATAATTTCATTTGAGTTTTTTCCAGATTTACATCAATTTTAATAGCTTTAGAGTTGATTATCACTTGGAGACTCTATTTTAGCTAGCTTAAGAAAAAAGAAAACAACTGATGGAGTATTTATTAGGGAATCAGCACATCTAGCATAAGAATCACATACTTCCTAGAATATACTCCATCTTCAGGCATCCACATTCTCAGGAGATACAGTTCTCTGAAATTGTTTTAGAAGGTTTTGAAGAAGAACTGCTTTCAATAAATAAAAAATGCTCAACTTGTCATCTTTTAATACAGTGGAAATATAAGTATGAATACACTAACTTTTTAGTTGGCAAGCTGCAATTCCAGCATCTTGTTGTCCTACATAAAATCAAGATTGACCTTCATGCTGTGGGAAGGCTAAAGAGTTGACTCTTTGACAGAGTATCTGAATTGCTTGCCCTTTCCTGTACCTTTATCCCACCTCATCTTTTAGAAAGCCTTCATTTCCTGAGCTTATCGAACTTGTCAAGGTGGTTCCCCCATCCATTTCTCCTGCCTCTTTACATTATTCTCTCCGTTCTGCAGTTTCTGTCTTCTGGATCTAGGGGCAAGCACACTGGAAGCTACAGAGGACATGAAGAGTAAGTAACACTTGGCTTTTTAGGCGTTGCCTCACCCTGGCTGCTTTTCCTGGTATCCTCATCAGCTCCTGCAAACTTTAATCTTTCCTTTTCAAATAAAAGTTTCCTACCAATGGTGCTAAATTTCTAAGCTGAACTGAATCTGAACTGCCCAAGCTGTTGAACCAAGAATGGGGATTGATCTATCACTCATTCAAGTGTAGATCAGGTTCAACCTTGCTTTGAAGTCAATACTGTTGGTTTTAAACTAGTGCAACCATTAGAGCAACCTTTCAGAGTGTGGTGAGCTGCCTGCATTTATTTCAGAGGGGTTTGAACACTGATGTCTCTGGACTACTTCACAGCCACTGCTCTTCACAGGTGACTAAGATATAGGAGTGGATTTATTTAAGGTAGGTTTTCAAATTTCCTCTTTTTTTTCACCTCCCAAACCACCACCACCCACCCCATCCCCGCCCCCCAAAGTGTTTGACTGAAGGTGCATCACATCTTTCCCTGTCCTGCTGAGACAGGGAACACAATAATGAAGTAAAGCACTCTACACTAAAGGTGTTTATGTACTTTCTAGCCTGCTTGAAATCCAATAGAGATTCTCTAATATATGATCTGCTTTTTATTTCTGCATAAAGTTTAATTGTTCTTCAAATTAAAACACAGATCAGGAATCAAATTTTAAAGAAACCACACCACCAGCTGAACATTCGAGCCTCCAGATGCCTTCCGAAAAAAAAGGTGTCTAGGTTTTTCCATTATTCACCCAGACATTCAGTGTTGTTTATGCTCACTCTATCCACCAGTGAGACAGAGCTTCAGATCTGTTGGGATGGTCCCAGAAACACCACCCAAGTGACCACACAAAATCATAATTCAGCAGCATCAGGAGTCTCGGGCCTGAATCAGACTGGTTGCTCGGCAGTTACTAAGAGGTGAGTGTGTCTCTTTCCATGTAGTGTGTCACTGACAAGTCATGTAAGAAAGCAATGATAAATCCTTTTATATCACACACTAATCAAATGAACAGGGTAATGTAGAAGTACAGGATCTGGAGAGATGTGGTAGACCTGGACACAGACTAGATACAGTAGGGTACAAAGAATTTTTTTGCACAAGTGTCACTGCATGTTACTCTTTGTGCAAGGAGCTGTTGAATCTTTATAACCAACTTGCTGGAAAACTTGGTCTTTAATATCAAAATAGTGACTGCAAAGAAGGCAAAGAGAGATAATGCACCCTGTGCATTACTCCAGTTTGTTGATGAGCAGAAGGCAGGGTAGACAGGGTGCCATAGCAGATGTCCCTGATACTTGGCATTCTATTACATTTCAGAGATCCTTTTTGGAGAGTGAATTCTGCCAGATGCTGTGTCAAGGCCAACAAATAATAATTGTTAGCACTGCACCTGAGTTCAACAGCTTGTGCTGCAGGGGTAGCCAGGTCTGCAGTAATGCTTGAGCCACCATATACAGAGAACAGTGCTGATGCTGAAACTTGTTCAGAGTTTCTTCCATCAACAGCCATGCACAGCCATACTGATGATTGCAATGCCCTCAGTGGACATCATCGCTGGGATGTCACCACTGGCAATGGCTGTGTAATGGTGACAACTGCCTGTGCTCGTCTGTCAGGTGTAACTGATGTGGCTCCAGCACAGGCATGACAGTCTGTCCTCTTCTTTGCAGATACAGAAGGACTTGGCCTGTAGGTCACTCCAGCAAATGAGTTTCTTTCTGGCAAATCAGCTGAACCAGAAGATGTAGCCATGACAGAAAGACACTATAGGAAGTCTAGAAAGTTGGTTCCCACAAGTAAGTCAAGTACTTTCAGTAACAGACAGAGAAATTTTGATTTGTGTGACATGGGGTAATGGTGCGAAATGTGATGGATGAAGCTGGCTCTTCTATGACCTCCTTTGAAATTGTCTCGAAGAATTTTCTATGAATAGGAACTCACCCCAGTATCCTGAGAATGGGCCAAGGTACATGTATCCTCCATAATACTGTTCTCTCATGCCATGAAGTATGAAGCACCATCATGGGAGCTTATAAAAAGACTGGAGAGGGCCTGTTTACAAAGGCCTGGAGTGAAAGGATGAGGGGCAATGGGTTTAAATTAGAAAGGAGTGGATTTAGATTGGATGTAAGAAAGAAGCTCTTTACCATGAGGGTGGTGGAGCACTGGAACAGGTTGCCCAGTGAGGTGGTTGAAGCCCCATCCCTGGAGACATTCAAGGTGAGGTTCGACGAGTCTCTGAGCAACCTGCTTTTGTTGAGGATGTCCCTGCTCTCAGCAGAGGGGTTGAACTAGATGACCTCCAGAGGTCCCTTACAACCCAGACATTTCTATGTTCTGTCATGTTTGTTGTCCTTATCTTTAGTAGTTCCATTTCAACTCCCAGCACAGCAAGCAGCAAATCAGAACACAGCATAAAGTAGACAGCTAAGCCTACTGGGTTCCAGTATGACCTTATATAGTCCATGGCAGTACAGTAAGTTTTTCTTCAGGCAGGCTGGCTTTTGCTGTGCTTCAGATAGCCTCTTGTCTGAAGCGGGTTATTCATCTGTTGACATCTCCAGCAGCTGTTCTGGACTAACACAGAAGTGATGAAATAAGTGGGGACATTTCAAAAGCGTAGCTTCCCCTGTGTGTTTCCTGGAGCTCGCTCTGACACAAGTATCCTCTGTGTGTCCTACTCTACCCTTGTTCTTACCACACAAACCTCGTGATGACTTGGCTCCCTGCACTGTACAAAAACTGTTTTGCACGTTGCTGGGGATCCTACTTTCATGTGGGAGCTGCTTTTCAAAAAACCCTGACATCAAGGATGCAGCTACTCTCAGCCAGAGTGGTGAGCAGAGACATGATACCTTTCATAGTTTCTAGACCATGTATTTACAATTTTGGTATTTCCCAATGTGAAGAACATCCTGATATAAACTCTCTGGCTCTCACTGCACACTCCATTTTTTTTTTCAAGTTACTCAGCAAACTGAGTCTATGGATCAGAGCTCTAAACTGGATGCAAGAGACCCAGTTCTGATTTGTCTCTTCTCTGCTAAGTAATTGCAGATGAGATACATTAGTGTTCCTTGCCTCATTTTTATCCCTCTGTAAAACTGATAGTGATCCTAATTTATTTGTAAGTTGAACTGATGAGAAGAGCTACAGAAGAGCTGAGTGTTGTTATTATCTGAGTGATCTTTTAATTTCTACATCTCAGAACTTCTCCATTAATCCTGTAAAAGTCACAAGTACTCTGTTTACCAGACCCTAGTGTACAAGGCAGTACAATGACGAAGACTAATTATAAATCATAGAAAAAAGATTCTGGAAAACAGATTCCTATAACATTTCCATTCCGTGGAGGCGTTGTCAGTATCTTACTACAGTGATGCCAGTTGGATTAGGAAGCTTCTTAAAATGTGAATTTATCTTTTCAAAGATTTGTAGCCAAGCCTTTCCAATTTGTTAAAATGTAATTAGTGTCTTCTTGTTAATATGATGTTCATTGATTTTTAAAGTACACCAACTTCAAAGCTAAAAATAAATAAATAAAAAGAGAGCTAATTCAAACCAGAGTGGAACATCTCAGACAGTTTTACTCTTTTGCCAGGATCCCAAAGCTGTTGTGTTCAAACAATGCCACAGTTTGAGTGGAAATGTGAAGATTAAATCCAAACCCTTCATGTCAGCTTTTTTGAAAATGACTATCCAGGATTTCAATAAAATGTCTCACCACAACAGATCATGTTGAAGGGATTCTTATTGCTTAACAGCTTGTGATAGTCTCCTGTTTCTCTAACATGTATCTAAACATGTATATAACATGTATATAAACCAGTGCACCTAGCACCTACTAAGTATCAGTGGAATTTTTGTACCTAATTCTGTTAGAGTCTTTTGAAGAATAATTTGAAATGGACAAAAGAGGGAGAGGGTTCAGAACGATGATGGATGGTTGCAGAATCTTTCAGTTGCACCTCAGTGTGGTGTGGCACATGATTAAAGGTACATAATTAAACATAATTTGACCACAGTCATGAAGGAAACTATTCAAGAGCTAAAGAAGCAAGTGTGGGTAACTTGCAATTCAGACAGGACTTCAGAGATATGATTGAGGAATATATCGAGGAGACAGCGGAAGCAACACTAGAGGACAACACCTTCTGACACAAAAGGCCTGGAGAACAGAAAGGTGGGAAGGGATATCCATGGGAGAACCCTACCCAAGTGCAAGAGAGAGGATGAAATTAGCTAGTGCAGGAGAGATGAAGCTAAGCAACAAATTTTTTCAACTGGAGAAGGAAAATGATTCAGAGACACGGAAGAAAGAAAGGGAAACTACCCCTCAAAGACAAAATGACAAGACAATGGAGACAGCCAGGACTGAGACTCCACAGGGAAGAAAGACTTATTTTCAGACTAGTAGGAGGGGAGATCCCACCACACTAGCATGACATAGGTGTCCTTGAGTGGCAGACAGGTCCCTTGATTGTTTAGAACAAGGGAGGAACGATGTGGAGACAAAAAGCAAAGAGATGCCTTGTTCTTCCATAGCAAGGCATGTTAGATGTGAACCAGTGGCAAAGAAAATAAGTAAAGCTGATGGAAACAGGGATTGTCTTCTATTCAGGACAAGTGGTACTGTGGAAACAGGTCAAGAACAATTCCAACAGAGAGAGGACAGTGCTTTAAGATACAAATGCTCTGGTAGTTTTTCTACAGAATGGAAATGAAACAATTTCCCTATGGAAAATGATAAAGTAATCAAAAATTATCAATTTCCTCAGACCCAGCTCTGTGAAAGAAATTTGGGCATGTTTGATCACTGAGAGGCAAACAACTAAAGCAGATTCTTCTCTGAGGGTGGTCTCCATTTGGCCATTTGTGATACTAGCCTTCCAGGACCAAAATTGGCAACAGTGAGTAAAGCCAGCTTTCAAGTGTAAAATAGGGAGGAACGAGCACAAGAGCCCTGACTGATTTTCATGCTGGGTTTTAACAGATGGGAAAAGAAATATCTTGGTAGTGAATATAGTATGGGACAATGGATCTCAAAAGAAAAAAGGCCCACTGACAGCCAAGTATTCATTCTGTGCTGGTCCCAATATATGAAGATTCTTTTTTCTAAAGGTTTTGAAATTGCCGTTCACTTTGTAATTGCAGACTTACTGTGTGATGCCATCCATGGTGAGCGCAGAAGGAGGTCAGCTGTGTGATAACATCTAAGCTTTGATTTCTGTATTGTATACAATGTATGTGTTCTGGTCTCTTTCTGTTCTTTGAAAATCAAGGGGCCACCTAAGTTTTAAAACAGCTTCATAGTCATTCCAGACAGTGCTGGCAGGAGATGTAGTCAGTGAAAACACTTTACCAAGTGGTAGAAAAGAAAGGGGAAAAGGATGACAGAAATCACCAAGTTCAGGATTGCCCAGTCACTTTAGAAACTGCTGTTCATAACAATCTCCCAGTCTGAGTCTTGGTAAGTCAACACATGAGGATATAGACGTGTCTTGATTTAAATTGCTTCAGTAATAAGTCTTCCTTACCTTGGTTCACTTTGACTTAACCAAGGGCATAGATTAAAGCATCTCTGTAGACAGACAGTAGATAGAAGACTGTAAATACTGTAAATAGAAGCAAAGTTTAGGCAACGGTAAGAGGGATGATGCTGATGACCACGAGGGAGCAGCAACTGCTTTCTTTGATACTTCTGAAGCCAGCAGGGATATTTGTTCATGGATTTGTCCATGGCTGCAGCACACCGAATGCATTTAAGTCATCTACATAAGTCTAAATCACCAGCAGCTATAGTAGCAGACAGTGAAGAGTAGAGAGCTCAGAAGATTTGAATGTGTAGCCAGGATCTGCTCTAAGTCAAATTTTATTTTAAAAATTGTCTGAGGGATTTGCATTTTAGTGGCAACACCAGGGGGGAGTCTTGGGGAGGAGGAGTTGGTATGGATAATGCTCTTGATCCAGCTGGTTAAGTAATCCTCTCAATCTGGATATATGAAATAAATTCAGATCCTGTAGGTACAGGACAAGTGGCAAAGAAAAGCAAAGCTGTGGAAAGAAAGCAGAGGCATGAAGTGAGGACTGTGAAATGCCAACCTGAGGGAAATGGTGCAAAGGTAATGAAAGAAACTTGTAATGGTTCTGTTGGCCATAAAAACAGAAGCAAAGAATTGAGTCATGATGTAGTGAAGTTGGGGAATTTATTGCATATGGCAGCAGCAAAAAAAGTCAAAAGACTTGGCTATGAATGTACCCTGAGGAGCTCAACATGGTGACAGAGGTGTGATACAGCACAGGCTGGGCTGCCCTTGAAATAGGACCTGCAGCACTGAGACATACAGAGAAAATAAGCCAGAAATCAAGAAAAGCAAAAGGCAATGCTGGAAAGGCATAAAATAATTAAGGGAAAGGGAGACAGCATGGATCCAAACACCCTAAATATCAGTGATATAGGGGAACTGAAGAGCTTTAAGGGTGATCAAGAGCTTGCTTAGATAACATATAATGAAAACTAGCCCATGGAAGAGGAGCTGTAAGGTGGGTCGCAATCAGTCAACAAAGGATTAGATAACACACTCAAGGGAACAAAGTAGGGATAAATTGATGCTAGGTGTAGGGGATTGGATTTGAGGACCTACAAGGCTCTGTCTAGCTTAATCACCTATGATTCCATGAAGACAGCAATGAAAGACCTGCATTGTCTCTCTCAGAACTAATTTCGTTAGGTATGGGCTGAGGTATAGGTCTCTTTTATGTAGGATTCCAGTTTGCAGTGATTGATGGTTTCATTGAAACGTCATCACTGAAATTGACAAGAATTTTCTCTTTAAAAACAAATAAATGATGACAGAAACAGCAAAAAGAGCCTTCTCCTTTTCTTGTTGATTCTTCCTGAAGCTTAATATGGTTCAGGAGACTGCTTGGTGGGAGAGAGAGGAGACAGGATAAGAAAGGATTAGCGAGGGATATCAGCATTTCATCTAGATCTTTGGCTACCTGGTTGCTCTTAACGTCTACCTCCCAGTGTCTTTCTGTTTGTTTTTCTGAATGTCACGTAAGCATCATTCCGGTGCTGAATAATATTTATGCTGTGATCTCCCACTTGGTCTGGATAAACCACTTGGCCAGATTCTCAGGTAGCTATAACTGAGCTTAATTGTACAGATGTAAGCAGAGTTGCACTTGAAGATCCAGCCCACTGGATTACTGCTTGTACAGCTGAGCTGTCTTTTTAAAGACAAAAGTTGGTATAGAAAGATTTTCTCCACAGAATTTGGCTGTCATCCTTGTGCAACAGTATGTTATATTTTCAAGTAGATCCCATGGGCCAGATTAATTGTAGTATTCTACTGATGTCAGTGATGTTACCCCAAGTGTGAATTTGGCCCCATTGTTCTAAGGCTAATAGAGATTTTTTTAAATGAAAGTGGGTCATAAAATATTCCTAGATTGTCATCTGGTCTTGCTTATAGTAATTATCCTTTCCTGGAGCTGAGTAGTAAAGAAAATATTCATATTCTCCAGTGTCTGGGATAAATTGCAGTGCTTGTTTGCTGCAGCCCAAGACACAAGCTATGGACAGAAACCGATATATTTGTCCATGGGTGTCTGTACAGAGTTAGCCACTTTCTCCATAGGAGAAGTAGCACGAAAGGCTTTTTAAAGGTCTCTGGTATCAGTGTTCTATCAGTGCAATACATTGGTTTTCACTGGCTTTTTGTACTTTAGAAGGAAACTCTTCTGGCAACAAATGCATCGAGATAACATTAAATTCAACCCTCTGATATTAATGGAGACAAAAGACACGTTCTTTTTAACAGGTTCCCATTTTTTCAAAATATTATCTGTGAGGCTTGCCAGCATACTTTTGCTGTCAGTTTGCATCCAGTTAGGTCAGAGAAGATGTAGGATGTGATTACAGTAAAATTATCTGAAGAGTTAGTACAGGTGGTTCCTACAACTGATATGAATAACACACATGAGGGAAAGCACAGTTGGGATTTCACTGCTGTCATTTTGGAGAGGCAGGCTGCCTACCTCTGCCTAGCCACTGGTGGACTGCGCTCACTGTGCATCACAGTGCACCCATAGTTCTGTGGAGTGAGCAGGGATTAAGATAGCTTCTCATTGCATGACTCCTACTGATTTTCCCATAGGTCCCCTACATTAATGTTCTTCCTTTTGCATTATTTTTTAATACAGGCTCCTAAGTGCCACATGACTTCTTAAAATGCAACATGAGCTGTAAATTACTGGGATGCTCTTGGAAAACATTATCCCATTAATCATCACTGAGCAGGTAAGATGCCCAAAATCATCATACATACAGGGTCACACAGGATGTCAGGGGTTGGAAGGGACCTTGGAGATCTTTGAGTACAACCCCCCTGACAGAGCAGGACCATAGAATCCAGCACAGGTCACACAGGAACACAGCCAGGCAGGGTTTGAAAAGGAGAAGGAGACTCCACAAACCTCTCTGCGGAGCCCGTTCCAGTGCTCTATGACCCTTACAGCAAAGGAGTTCCTCCTCATGTTAAGGTGGAACCTCCTGTGCTTCAGCTTACAACTTACTGGATATATATCACAGGTAGGGAGCCAGAAGGGTTTTCCTTACGCTCTTAGACTTCCGAGCCTCCAAGGAGGTATTTGAAAAGCCGAGTAGGATGGACTGGGGAGAGAGAGGACTAGCAGTGATGGTGACTGTGCCTCAGGGTTGGAATAGGCCACACGATGATGATGGGTAGTAGGAGGTTTGGTCTTCAGTCCATAAGCAGAGGGCTCAGCAGAAGCAGCCTGTTACAGGATGTTTTGCTGACCATTCCCTTTAATGACAGGAGAAGCTGCAACATGCTGCACTAGTGACAATCGGACCATTTCTATGGAGGTGCTTACCTGTGGCCTGTGGGCACAAATTTTAGTACACATATTTGAAAAAATGCATTGTTAAGATCAAGAAAGAGGTAGGACACACACAAACACACTCGCCTCTGTTCATCTGCCTAGGAATGCTCCACAGTTTGGACAGTCATCTAATGGTAAAGAGGTCACTTCTCACCTCACCAGAGCAGGGCTTTGCATTACTCACTGAAAGTGGTTTATTTTCCTCTCTGGAAAAGGCTTGTGGCTGGTGATATACATACACCCTTTGCCAGACCACCCTAGTTAAAGATTCATGCCTTCCTAAAACCGGTGAATTGCATCCCTTTTATGCACTTTCTGGTGAAGCTGGATTTCCTCTTTAGCCTTAATGCTCCACATTGCTGCTCTACCCTTCCTTGCTTTCCATGAGCTACAGCCTATCCTTCCTGCTGGCCTGAGTAGTACCAGTTAGCTCAAACCCAAATAATTGCACAGTGTTTTTACTGAAAGGATTTGAAAGATCAATAAAACCTCTCATAGCTCCTATGTATGTCAGTAAAATAAAAACGGGGGTGCAAACTGGTAGAGCAGTATTAGTTAAAAATCTCAACACCAGAACACATTGCTTGTAATTTGTGATGGTAACACATCCTTTCTATCTTTTGGACTTTTTGTGTGATGTAATGTTAGATGTTCTCTCAGGAGGTGGCATGTTACAGAGCTGAACTGCTCTTGCCTTTGCCTTCAGTCCTCCCAGCTGTAACACTGTAGAAGATCCGAGCTATACTCTTCCAAGCAGTATCCTAGCCTAAGAAACGATTGGGGTTTCTTTAATCAAAATGCCTCAAGGTGCTCGTTTCCTCAAGCAAGTGGATTTGGCTTTCTAACAGAGTGTGGCTGTGAGAGCCCTCCCTGTACAGACTTTTTTTCTTTTACTGTCTTCTGAGCTGCTTTGCCCTGCTACAACTCTTGTGTTGCAAAGGCAGGAAGGCTCCTGGATTTCCTGTCTTTACCCTATGAACATCACTTAGTATCCAACCAGAAGACTTGGTCAGAATGAAAACAATATTGAATTTTGCAGGTCTCATTTATTTAAGAGAGTCAAACATCTTTCTTTACAAAGTGCTTTTCTTTAGCTTTCATTTCCTGTGCACAGAGTAGCTTTGTCTTGAGTACAATAATTAAGTTGTTGACCTTCCTTAGAGGTCAAACATAGCTTCCCTTTAGAGAAGGATAAAAACAAGCAATAATAAATACTTCGACTAGGCTAAGATACTTGGTCTGCATATCTGTGATGTTGCTGTATTTTCTGCTGGATATTTTTCCCAGGATAATTCAGGATGACATGCTGTTGATTCATTTATTTTGGTAAGTACACAGATTTCACTAAAGTTGTATTTTCCTTATTCTTTTTGAGAAATAAATATTCCACTGTAACTACATCAGAGAATGTGAGGTCGGATGTGTATGCTCTAATGAGAATGATTTATGTGATTTTAAAATGGCTTTTTACTCTTTTTAATGTTTTTTTCCCCCTCTAATCTTCTGAAATTATTTTTTTTTTCAAGATCAAAGATAATAATGGAGAAATCCAGGCATCCTCATGCATTATAAAAGCCAAATTGTTGTCCCTTTTATATTGCTTTTCTTTTTATGTGTAAACATTTAAATTTTCCTCAGCTTTAAATGATCTGTTTCTTTTATGTTTAATTCCCGTTTACTTGGTTTTAAATATGACTGCTAATTGATATCAGTGTTCCTAGTAGTTTCATGTTATGTTCCATGTGTTATCCAAAATGATCTCAGCAATTCAGTTCCCAGTAGCTGTGCCTGTGTGAGTAAGCAAGGCACATGGATCATCTGATTAGTCGCAATAAGTATTAGCAGTAAGTTTGCCTCCTTTTACATAGAAATTTGAGATCTTGTCCATGGCATGGAAGTTGCAAGGGGCATGTTATCCTTTACAAAGTGGTTAAGAAACAGAAATCTCCACAGGGGGAAGAAATCTGTTAAATCCAGTGATCTGGGCCTTTATTGTTGATTTGTGCAAATGGCGATAGATGCTGGGGTTGTACAGCACGCGGGAGGAAGGAAAAGCTAATAGAGGCACTCCATCCTTCATAGGAATATAGGCTGGGCCAGTCTTAATACTTCTGAATTATTAAACCTTCTGTTCTAAACTCTCATATTGCCTATGCCCTCCTGTTCCCTCCTTATTCCTTCCAGAGCCCTCTTTTAGGCTTTTAGTTTCTTTTTCAGTGCAGACACCAAAATTAATTCTTACAGTGCAAGTATGTATATAGCCATAATAAAAGCCTAAATTCATGTGTACTCTTGGAAGCAAGCGGACTAACTCGCATCACGGTTTAGGCCGAGCGTTCACTCCATCTCTTGCTGTTGTGGCACTTCATAGCTATTAATACATGAGCAATGCCCTCCTCATTCACCAAAACCCTTAAATTCATCTTGCTTGTCCCATCATGGTGAATTAAAGTTAAATATGCCTTAATGAAAGGGGAGCTAAGTGAAAAAAAGTCAAACCTAAGCAAAGCATCTTTTTTGTTCAGAGGCAAAAAAGCAATGTTGGTATCTAATTTTGGACCCCTGGGAAATGCCTTGATACTGACGTGGTCAGCACCATGTGAAAACTTAGCAAGAGATGTATTCTCCACTGCCAGCAGTCATTGAGACTTATGTGGGCACCCCTCAAAACCCCTAAGTAGAAGCTATGGTTGCAGTTCTTTCAGCCTTTTTAGGACTTTGTAGGTAAGTGTGGTCCAGCGGCAGCAAAAGGCAGTTCTGGTTTTAATAAAGATTAAAAAATATTTTTGAATGACCCTTCTTGTTCCTTACTATTATACAGTATTAAAATATAAGAGCGCAGCCAAGGAGAATAGAAAACAAAGAGAAAAGACTTTTTTAAAAAATCCACAATTTTATATCCTTTCCCTACTAACCCACCACAGAATTCAAGGGTGGGGGTTTCGAGGGCTGAAAGAATCTTCCTATGGTGCCAAAAATTCCCCACAGATCTCTCTGGTCCCTCCGCGTTTGGCTATTTAAAGCAAACACATTGTGTTTTAGATGCTAGTTTAGATCCATTTTCCATATGAGGAGGTGGGATTTAATTAATTAGCTGTTCTTTTGATTTCTAAGTATCACATGTAGCTTTCATGAGGGCATGTACTTTTAACAGAGGCTAGAAGAAGAAAATAAAATGCAAGCTGCACCTCTTAAATCTTCTGGGTACAAATGATGGATCGACAGGGGATTATCATGTATATTTTATTCCTACCAATGCCGATTGAGTCACATGAGTGTTAATACAAACCTAGGAAAAAAGTCTGGATGAAATCACAGTAACAGAGTTTAAAGTGTTTATTTTAGTCATAATTGCACTGTTTTTACATAACATCTTTGATCTGTAAGTTGAAAAGAGGCAAAGCCAGTAGTCCACAGTAGAAGTAACCAAAGATAAACTTCTCTGTAGAGTTTAAGAAAATCAAGTCTGTAGTCAGAGATACCAATGTGGACATGTACAGAAGGGAGGTGAAACCCAGACTCCAGCATGCCAGAAAATACAATTCACTGCCATTTCAGCTAATGAGGTCCCTTTTCTGGATTTCACAGTGACTGCATTTATTTTAACCTTTATGTGGACCATCTACCAGAGGAAATCCCATGTAACAAAGCAGTCCTGTAAAATGAGGGAAAAAGCTTTACACCTCCCATCTAGCATGACAAAAACAAATAAGAAAGTTCCCAAACTGGAAAGGCCAGCTAAGTCCTCCATGCTCTTCATCAGCACAGAGTTCCAGCTGCCCTCATTCCATGACCCTGTTGGCCATGGATGGTACTGGACCCTTAAGAGAGTCCCCTTCAGACTGGGAGCCAAAGTCACTATCACGAGAGTAATTCAGTGCCAATGTCAACTTAGCAACCAAAATGTCTCTGCCTTGAAGAAGTAGCAAACTCCTGTGTGTCTGCTCTCCACCAGGACTGAATTTGTTCATTAACCTGCAGACCTAAGGAGCTGCAGCACCCAAGCAACTGGCATGTGACCTCTTGGGTCAGGGAATGAACCAGAATAAACAAGCCCCATAGCCCCATTTAGCTCTTTTTTTTTCTTTTTTTTTCTTTCCTTTTTTTTTATTTCTCCTTTAGGAGAAGCTCTTTAGCTTTAGCTAAAGAACACCTCCTAACTGAAATGCTTGCAGATTGAGGACATAATGATACTGTTTAATGTCACAAGCCCTTTGTCATCTCTATCCATACCCAGAGGAGAAAGGAGGTTTGTAGAGGTGCTATTGCCTTTTTGTAGTATCTGCCGATGTAGCTGGGAAAACAGGCTCGATTTCTGTCACAAAAATCCTTTCTCAGGTCCCTCCTCCTCCAGAAGGCTAAATATGTTTAGTCCATTCAGTGGGTCTCTCCCCTTACATTTGGTGAAAATGTATGTGCATACTGCTTGACTGTTCTTTCCTTCACTTTTTTTTAATTCTGCACAGTTTTCCAAAGTGATTTGTGGATGCTTTCACGCAGGCTGACTCTCCCAAAGCCCTCTCTGAATGAGCAGAAGAAAAAGCAGGTTCCTTTGTGGGGCATTTCAGATCCAGAGCCTACGAAAGCTGCACCAAAATGCTCTCAGGAAAAATTTCCCTCTCACTCAGCTCCGGGGGGGGGCCCAAGGGATGATCTAGGCTAGTAGATGCCCATGTGAATCCTCCCATCCCTCCACCATTGCATGAGCTGTAGATACACGCCTGATTCTTACTGCAAAAGCAAATTACACTTTTAATGGCAAATGTTTGAAAAACAAAGCTATAAAATTCTTAATACAGTTATCAACTCAAATTGTTTAGGTTGTTTCCCTCTACACACCCCACCCCCATTAACTATTCTTGAGGGGAATGTATTTATATAGCCATGTGCTTCTCACATGGTTGAGGCTAAAAATAACTTTACAAAATCATTCCAGCTAAAACTTAATTGAAAAACCAGTTTGCCAACCTAACACAGACTTTAACTGGTCCCTTAGCCTGGTTTATTTGTTAATGATAGCCTTGACCAGTCTTTTGAGTGCTAACTATTTCTGGATTTCCTATACTCTGCTTCTGTTTAATAACCTATATATATACACACACACATTCCAGAGCCTAAAGAAACCCCCCCAAATTACACACAAAATTTATTTTCTCTGTACAGCCTGAACTTCCACTTGGGCAACAGACAAACTTACTTCTCTCATAACACACATGTGCACTGTGGAGACGGGCAGAATCAGCCCAGGTTTCTTGTTTGGTTTGGTTGGGTTTGGGTTTTTTTTTTTGAGAGAGAGGTTTATTAAGAGACATTGCAAGTATATTGTCTAAGCACGGAACTATTTTTTCCCAGGTTCTTTTTGTCAGTGATCAGCAAATCAGATGCTACAAAATGTCTGAACCCTCATGGGTCAAATCCTTCTTCCATTTAATTCAATATGAGTTTTGTCACTCATTTTAAAGCCAAGACTGTAGCCCATAATAGACAATTATGCAATCCCTGGATGAAAGGGATGTTTTCTCCTTGTCCTAGATAATTAAGTCTAATGGAGAATCTTTCCATTCCCATCACTAGTTCTCTTTTTTAATTGGTCTTGAGATGACAGTGTCTTGATCTCCAAGGGTTGAAATCCTTTAGAAAGGAGATTTTTCAGCTAGTAGGGTTGAAACAGGCAGCAACAGGCTGCTAAGAAAAACAAATACATTGTCAGTAGGCTCAGGAACTACACAGAGATCCATGGTAAAACCTAAATGGAAGACACTGATTTTTGGTCTCATAAAAGTGCTTAGATTTACAGAGAGATTCTTTGTCTTCTGGCTTTAATACTATTATGTCTGCATCCCCCTCCTCATTTCTATAGTGCTAGGCATCATTTATTACAAAGCATGCTCATTTTTTCTTTCAGAAGTTATGTAATTTAATGGTGCTGCGTTCTCTCTGTCTAGTTACTATTACTTATTAATATTATTACTATTAATTACTACAATTAATTCTAGGTCCCTTCTCACATGGGAAAGTTCTCCTGACCCTGGTTGTCATGTGGAGTTTTTCATCTATTGGTTTCTAATTTTGGTATAGAGTAGTCACTTAAAACACTATCTGATATGACAGGAAAGGAATATTTTCAGCATTATTTTCTCCCCATACTTCACAGTTTTTCTTCTGAGCACTTCTCCGCAAGCAATTTCAGTTGTCCACACTGGCATCCAGGTTAGTAGGGTTCCCTTGTTATCAAGCAATGGATACATGGGGGTATATTTGCAATATCTTTTCTGTTACGTTTTTCTACTCTGACTTTTTCATTGTTGCATTGTCTGTCTGGAATGGAGTTTGTTCCTATTTTCCTTCAGCTTTGATAAGCTTTATCAGTTTTGTGTTATCTGTCAAATTTAGCACATCACTTCTCAGGTTTTATATATATATCACAGAATCCTAGAATGGTAGGGGTTGGAAGGGACCTCTGGAGTCCAAGTCCCCTGCCAGAGCAGGGTCACCCAGGGCAAGCCACACAGGAACAGATCCAAGAGGGGCTTGAAAGTCTCCAGAGGAGACTCTACAACTTCTCTGGACAACCTGTTCCAGGGCTCTGTCACTCTCGCAGTGAAGTTTTTCCTCACGTTGAGGTGCAATTTCCTGTGTTTCCCCTTGCGACCATCACCTCTCGTCCTATCCCACCACTGAAAAGAGCCTGGCCCCTTCTACTTGACACCTACCCTTCAGATATTTGTAACCATTTATAAGATCCCCTCTGAGTCTTCTCTTCTGCAGGCTAAACAGCCCCAGGGCTCTCAGCAGAGAGATGTTCCAGTAATATATATACACACATATATATACATGCACACATGTATGTGTGTATTATTCTGCTTTTTTAAATTTTTACTTTTTAAATTATTTTCAGCCAGCAGTAAAATATTGCAGTAAAATTCTGAATTTTACTCTCTGGTAAGAGTCTTTCTGCAAGGCCAAATAAGCTTGCCTGTTATTTTGCTGAACCAGTCCAAGAATGCTAGTGGACTGGAGAAGTATGAGATCAGTTTTCATGTTATGCTTGCAAGTCCTCCATTTCTTTTAACGATTAGATCAACTATTTCACTTGGTACTGATGTCTTCAATAAGTAGAAGCCATTATAGATACAAACATTGCACTACATGAACCAGAACTGTTCCTAGTCTAACTGCTTCCAAAAGGATTGCCATGTGTTTTCTAGAGACAGAATTAAAGTTCCCATACTTAACTCATTTGGAAAAATATTGCAGCCTTGATGATCACAAGGAGGAGAAAAAACAGAGCAATTTAAACACGCTCTTTTTCCCCCAAGATGCTAATTGCTGCTTTAAATTAGTTTATTGGGCAGCCATATAACATAGGTGAGTTCATTTGGGATTCCTGAGGCAGGGTTCAGGCTCAGCACCCTTAACCATTCCTAACATTTTTGTCATCTAAGCACCAATAGTCAGCAGCATTTAGCTTCACACGCATCCAGTAGATCTCTTCAGATAATATCTCAAATTGTATTCTTAGCCATGAATGATCATGCCTTCCAGTACTTTTGTATCCTGTATCTGTTTTACAGTTAAAGAGTGTGGCATTTTTTTATTAATTGAAACTTTTAAACTAGTGAAAGCCCACACAAAACTGAGTTTAACAGCAAAATGTGCTCTATACTGATATAGATTACTGCTGCAGGTTAGACTATATGTTTGCATCATCTCTACCTGCAGAGAGAGGGCAGTTGTGCCACAGTATTTAAGCATCCCAGTTTCAAATCAGAAAGGTTAAAGTAATACAAAACCCCTGTGTCATTTAGCCTCAACAAACCATGGGGAGTTAAGAGGGCAGAAATCAGACAAAGTATTTCAGCAACTACATGCTAAAAAGTAGCATTTAATAAGAAATTATTTGTTAATGGAATTTTAAATGGTTGGAGGGGACAAGGTACATGCTACAAAAGGCAGGAAATTAAGAGTTAGCACTGCCCTGGGCACCATCACCTTCTTATATGTGTGTGTGTGTGCATTGGAACCAGTGCTCTGTTACACACCATATACTGTGGGTTTGGCTGCTTGCAAGTTGTCTACACAGCCTAGTTTCTGCAGCCACATCTGACACTAGTGGCCTCCAAACTACAAGGGTTCTGCAGCACCAAACGCCACCATGGGCAAGACTCCCAGATGCAGGTTTTAGGCCTCTTTGAAGCAAGCAGGACAGCACTGCTGGCTGCAAGTAACCAGAGCTGGGAGTTAAAATCTGCAACTACTGGGGTTTGTCTTCTATTTTGGAACATCTTTGACTTCATTATTTCCTCTATATACGTCAGCATTAGAAATGCAAATTTAAAAAATACTCCACTCATTTAATACACCCACATAGCCTGAAGTTTGGTGGCTTTGAGGGAAAAAAAAAAAAAAAAAAAAGGTGATTGGGAGATTAATCATGAGAGCAGAACAACAAAGAATAGGCCAGGCTCTAACTACCACAACCACCACAGAGATTAAATACACCGGCAAAAGATATGTGCAGACTAAACTCAACACAATTCCAGGGGATTAGAAGCAGGTACCTGAGGACAAAATCTCTCTCACTGTTTGGCAGGGACAGGGATTTGGAAACCCCATCTACCATCCCATCCATTAAAAAAAAAATCAAAGGACAGCAAGCAGTAGACAAAGTTATGCTCTCATTGAAAGAAAGAGCTGCCAAAATGTTCATGTCAGGCTTTTTCCTTTGGGCAGACAGAGCTGGGTTGTGGCTGAGCTGCTCACAGCCTCACCCTCAGTCCGGGGAGCACAACTGGTGGGCTCAAACCAGAAAGTGCGAAGAGTTTATTAGGCGTGCACATGTTTAAGGGAGCCCTGTAACAGGCTGTGTGCAGGGGGTTTGTTTAAGCATATTGATGATTGGGAGTGTTTGTTTCAGCATCTCGTTATTTCCTTTGATGAAATCCCTGGCAATGAGGTTTTTTTGTTTTGTTTTATTTCATTTGGTTTGAGTTTCTAAAAAGCATAATTTCGGCAATTTTTCTCTGTTCTTACACGCAGAGAAATTGCTTTAGACAGGAAGAATTTTTTAAATTGAGTTAGACTTGAATCAAATAAATGAAAACCTATTTTTAAAAAGCACTGTGGTACTTTGCATTCTTAAAAAAAAATTCTTGTATTCCCAATTGTTTTTCAGTAAACTTTCATCGGTCTGTTTAAAGTTCTGCAAGTGTGAATATTCATATTTCAAAGATCTGGCTTGCAAATCAAGGATTTCAGAAGTACTATATCCTTGCTTACTACAGAATTGTAAGTAAAACTTCAGCAACAACCAGCTTGTTTCCTCACCAATGGCCCTTTCTGCATTATTCACACAAATACACTTTTTTTTCCCCCCATTGGCTAGAATGGGAGTAGAATCCATCCCGAAATAGCGTCACCCTGGTTTAATCCATGACAAGAGATAAACAAATACACCCTTTGAAATTAGTTTCCTCTTTTGTGTCCCATTTGTTGTCTGAAGCAGGTGTCAATTGGATCTTTTCCTGTCTCTCTGTGGTTGAAAAGCAACATGTTGTAGTTAAACCCACTTGTAAGTTGTAGTAATTTACAAACTCCCTCAGGGTTCTACTAAAAAGCTACTTGAGGTCAAGTGCTGGAAGTCAAAAAAGTGTTAATTTGCTTCCCCTCCCCCCATCTTTCTCCATTTCTCATTCTGTTTCAAGTTATTTCTTGTTTAAAAAAGATCCCTTTAGTGTCTCCATATACAGTAAAAAGACTCTTCAAACACAAGGGTCTGATCCTGCTTTCACTGAAGTTCATTTATTTGTAAATCATTGAAAAGAATTTCCTTTCATAGTGGGCCCAGCTACAAATTTCCTATTTTCTTGAGCCAATAATCTTATCAACCACCTGTTTTGTGGATCTAACGCTAGAAACAGCCTCAGAGTTTTTAACCTTGTGAAGAGGTGACTCTGGAACTAAAACTCCAAGAGGCTGGCCCAAATTCCCTGCCATTTGAGAAGACTGGGGGACTAGCCAGAAAAAAAAAATACCAACAGCAGTGTCAATAGCAACAATAAGCCCACACATCCCACGTTTTAAGAGAATGACATTACATATAAGAAAATACGCTGGAAATGTATAAACCGTTGCGTGATATAACTGCATAAAATGGACATTTACAGACATTAAAATGGAAGGTTAAAGTCTGAGCTTGATCAGATGGGGCTGTGTTGTTACTCAGTGGAACTTGCCTTTTTTTGTACCTAGTTTTTCTAAAGCCTATGAAGAGAATTTGTGTAGGATTTCACCACCTCCTGAAGCCCAATCCCACTACAGTCATTAGGATGTTATCAATAAACAGAGAAGAAAAATCTTAGTTGTTGAGTAGCAGCAAATAACAGTCTCGGGCAGCAAGGTGGAGCTCCAGGTATTGCTTTTCCAATGCCATTTGCTTCACAGTTGCTGTTGTCTTCAGGATACTAGAGAAACAAAAATCTACAGACAGGTCAGCTGCTTTCAATCTTTAAGGAGTCACGCGTACCAAGGCGTTGCACATGCAAACTGTTCTCCTTCCTTCCCTCTCTCTGCTAAGTGCTGAGCACTGCTGTAAACTCTCCACAGCCATGCAAAAAGGACCCTCCAGCCCGCCCAGCCCTGGATCTCTCACTGACCACAGCACTTTCTCCAAAGCTTCTGCTTCTGTCAGAACCAGGAGACCTCTTTGTATGATTTCCCCAGACACTGATAGATGGCTATGCTCTCTTCTTGCTCTTCAAGTGGTACACACCAGGTGTCAGGTCTGCTGCAGAGGCTCTCTGGGCACCTTTCTGCAGCTTATTTCTGTGTTTTCACCATCTCATCCGGATCCATTGAGATTTTTACCAACCCACCGTGGACAGCAGGTGAAGCTGTTGCTATCCAAACTGCACTTGAGAGCACCAGCGATGTGCGCATTTGTTTGCCAGACAGTACGCTTGAAGTTGGGTAGTGGAGAATGTTTTTCTTAGAATTAAATACTTTAGCTGAGAGGCCCCAGATTCTGCTTTCTTTCTTCATTGCGTTATCTGACATAATATCGTCCTCTTTAAAGACACATTTCAATTTACTCCTGTCCTCTGCTAGCTAGGCCATTCTCCAGGAAGCCTCTCTGGTATTACAGTGATCATTGCAGGTGCTGGGGCACCACAAACATGGGCGCCCCTATGGTAAAAGCTCTCCTAAAGGAGGACACAAAAAACAGCCTGCATTTAACACTGGGGGAAGGAGCATCTAATTAAACTGCCCATTTTTAGTCCAGCAGAAAATAATTTGAGACTTCAGCAATTTAATAAAAAAAAAAAGTAAGAGAAGGGACACATGCTGGTTTAAATGATTTCTTCACCTGCAGTAATAACTGTGAGCCTATTCCCACTGTTTCCATACAGCATTCCAAATGGCTGTGTAACAGATACACCATCACTGAGCACATTGTCACAAGCCCTACAGGAAAGAGATTTACTTTGCACAAGAGCTTTTTTTCCTGCATCTCGGCAAACATACGTGTTTTTTAAATACTGTTGCAGATCATTTAGGCATCTCTGCAGAGAATACAGCAATTGTCAGCAGGCTCAGATCTGGGGTACCAATGGGCCTCACATGAGGTGAAAGGCAGGGAAAAAAAAACCTATACTTGCTCTCCATGGTTCTGCCACCTTCGTTGAACACAGTCTCTCTGTAATGACAGGACTGTGGCATTTTTCCACTTGCTTTGGTACATGGTATGGGATATTTATCTGGAAACAGTGGCTGGAGATTCCATTATGGAAGAGAAGAGAATATTTATCACTAATAATATTTAGCTCCTGAAGCACTGGCTCAAAACTGAGCTGAGTAAACCTCAGTGTAAATTCAACGCTAGTATTACAGGCATGAGAATGCGCAGATTTCAAAACCAAATGTTTCATTTGCATAATTTTGACTTGAGAAAGCACTGCAAAAAGATATTGACAAATCCAGAGCATTAGCTATCAACTAGAATAACTGATTTAGTAAGAAAAATAAAATATAACCCCTGAAGCTCCTCTCCAGGAGGCATAACAAGACTAGAAAGATCCTTACCTGTGCTAGAGCAGCAACACACTAGCAGGAGTCTCAGTCACCTTGCAGAGGCTGTGCTCCAGCCCTGTTGTATCACTTAAGTGAAGCCTGGTGATACTTATCACCTGAAGCCACCAGGAAATGAGCTACATTTTCTTTACCTTCTCTGTGGGAATGAAATCGTTTTTTTGACAGTCAGCCCTTCATCTCACCTACCTTCACAGCATTTGCTGTGAAATCTTCCTTTCCCTTCTCTGCTCCAGAGCTGTCCTTCATCTGGCTTTCTGATTTTTATTTTTTAAAAAATCTAGTTCCCAATCTCCAGAGTGACAAAAGTAGTCTTGAAGAAAAAAAACAAAACAAAACCAAACAAAACAATTGCAAGCTAGTAATGTTATATTTTCGCCGGGGAAGTGAAGGGTTGAAAACCATAGGTGTGGAAGGTGTGAATTGCTCTGTTCATCTCTATTTCTTTGTGGTTTTAATTATCAGAAAGGCTGCTCCTCTGCTGTGCTGCAGAACATAGGACAAGACTTAGCAGAAGTGATCAACCAACTCAAGCCTTGGGCACACAGCCTCTTACGGTGATATACAACTTTTTCACACATCAGCTGGGCCAGGGCGACCTCCTCGTTCTGCTTCTAACTCCCACCGGACATGCTGATGTAAAGCTGCAGTACCCACTACCATGCACCTGCAGACAGCCTGTGTAGGTGCTCACAGGGTGAGCTGCCATGTTATTCATTATTATATGTAACCATTTAAATTTTATGATAAATTTGGCTCAGGCAATTTAGTGGATGAGCCGATTTTATGGCTTGCTGCTACCAAAACATGGGGCTACCTCCCTGCTCCAGGTCAGGGAGACAGCTCTGCCACATGGCTGGTACTGCAGCCAGAAAAACCACCAGGAAAGCGCTCACCCCAGCTGATGTGCTGCAACTCACGCTTGTCGAGTGTTGAGGTAACTCAACCAAGTGTCTGAGCTTTTGCTTCATTTGTAGCACTCCGCTAAACCAATCCAGGCACTTCCTGTGGGGATAGAACTGTGTTCAGATGAAAAGGGTTGGATGATTTCACTGTATTTCTCTAAAGAGGCAAAAATTGCCTTGTGGCAAGCTCTTATGAAAGTCAGCAGAATTTAGGCTCTTTGGGCACTTCTGAAAAATGTTGCCCGACTTGCTGATTCCCACAGTCCCATACTGCCGCATCTTGGCAAATTCTACAGCACAGTTGCACATCATCAGTACAAAAATATGCAGCGTATTGAAAAGTGAAAATGTGGCAGAGTGTAAAATAAACAGAATTTAGTATTAAAAAAAAAATAAAAAAAAGAGATGGGAAACTGGGCTGGATTGTTTTTTCCATATTCCATAATTCAGACTACTCATTATACATTTCTGCTTTTGCCTCAAGTTTTAATAAAGTAGCCACTGGATTTCCAGTCTGTCACACAAGGTGCTGCAGAATTGAGAAATCCTGACCCAGCTGACGGCAAAATAGGTAGACAGAAAGAAAAGCACCAGTCTAGAAGGAGCAGGAAAATGGAGAACTCTAAGCTAATCAGTTAATCAGTTCTTTTGAAAAGATGGTGGTTACTATTCAAGTTGTAATTTACTGAGATAAAGGAACTGTGCATCACAGAAAGACTTAGGTTGCCTGCAGGGGAAGGTTACTTACTTTTTTTTCTTTTTTTTTTATATATATATAGAGACAGCCCCTGTGTGTGCATTTGCAGCTTATAGCTAAGAGGTTGGAGCTAATCAGCCATTCTGTCTCCTGTCTGCTGATCTGCTGGTGTTGGGGGAAGGGGAATGTGGGCAAACAGGCATTAAATTCCACTGGCAGGCGACAGGAAGGTATTCCTTGATAAGCAGCATCCAAGATGATGAGCCGTAAAGCAAAGCCCCTGTGAGGAAGCAGAGGAAGAGGCAGGGAAAGCTTTAGCCATCTGTCTCAACCCAGCCTTGCTCAATGCTCACCAGACCAGAGGTCACCACCAACAATAATAACAACCCTCAAGAAGCCAGACGTATGCTTTCCATTCACCAATAATCTACAAAGCGTCTTAGGGTGAAATCCTGGCTCCTCTGAAGTCAACGGGAGCTTTGCCAACAACTTCAGTGGAGCCAGGTTTTCATCCCAGATAATTTTAAAGCAACCCCCAGGCTTAAAGATAAAACAACAGCATCCTGGGAGTGGGCACAGGTAGGAGCAAGCTGAGGAGGAGAGATGGAGCTCTACCAGCTATGCTCCTCTGAAAAGCTATCAATCTTATAGACAGGATGCCTTCACAGGCCTGGAGCAATACCAGGACTGACAGTAAAGGGGTAAAGTGGACAAGCAGCTAAGCACTGATCTTGTAACTGCTTGGACAACTGGGGTGCAGGATCCAAGTGATCCATGATGCTCTGACACCAAACCCTGTGGTGCTCCCACCTCTACATCCTCCTCACTTACAAGGCAAAGTATATAAAGGGACTCGTGTTATATCATGCTGTATTTTTTTTTCTCCCCTCTCCTTATCTAGCAATTGTCATGCTGGCCTTTAAGGATGTCACTTGGCGGCATTTATCCAAAATGAGTATTTTTCACACTTGAACAGGTACCATCTGATGTATTATTCATTTCAGTCACCAGTACCACCCAAAATCTCTAAAGTGCTGCAGCTCAGGTGACAATTTGTCTTTCAGAACTCATAACACTGGAGTTGGCCCTAGGCAGTGCAATGGACAGCACATGGGGTTACTAGCCACAACTGACTAGGAGACAGAACACCACCAGCAGGACGCGCCAGTGTGGACATCACAAATCCAGCCTTGGATGCAGTTTCTTGGCCTTGAGCACTAAAGGAACACCCCACACCCCCACCCCAGCACCACCATCAGACACACTTGCTACTGCACCTCCTTGCTGGGTGCCCACAGCCACATCCCAGGACCAGCATTCCTGCAGGCTACCAATGGATCTCCTTCCTCAGGTGAACCCCAACTTCCTTCTCAAGGGACTAGATGGTAGCTGCTGGAGCAAGTGTACACCCAGCCAAGGTTAAGAGAGCTTTTTCCATTGCTTTTCAGTCCATCTCCCCTGTGTTGTGATTCAGCCATCTGGCTTCACCGATTAAGTCACCTGCTGATGTAACAGCGTTTGGGAATTTAAACTGGTGTCTACGGCACGCGCATGCACACACTCTCCTCTCTGGCCAACCCCAGCGGAGCTGTGCAGGCAGCATCGCCGTACCCATGTGCCACTTTTACACCAAGTTATTCAAGTGGGCTTTGGTTTCTTGCTGCCATCAGCTTGCTGCTAATAGTAGCTTTGCTCTGTCCCTCACTGTCTTTAATGCACAAAACTTCATGTCCCACAAGGAAACATGCACCAGTATGGGCCCATCTCATCTGGATTAAAGATGTCTTTTGGTTCAGTCTCTTTCTTAAGGCGAGGGAGAACTTACATTACCCAGAGCTCGGCAGCAGATCCATGTATGTGTTTTTCACCAGGCTGTCGCTTGGACTGTTTTGCATTACGAGCCTTCACTCTCACTCTGGCTGTCGATTTGTACTATTAAGCTCTGAAATACAGAACTCACATGCCAAGTTTCTACTTCTCTTCACCCACTGGGATCCTCTGACAGCCACTAGGTAGGGTCTGACTTTGGAAAACGTGGAGGACAGTTCATGGAGGACTGGCTGCCCATCTCCCCAAATCTACCTCCTTAACCTCCCCATTTCTTGCTCTCTGTCCATCTGCCTGCCTGGGGCACAGCCACCAGCCATCAGGATCACAGCAAGGAGAGCCCAGGCTGAGCAATGACAGCTGAAGTACATCAGTGTTTTTATCTCCTCAATATTTTGATTAGCCCAAGGAATATTTGGGTTAAAAAAAAAAACAACAAAAAAACCCCACATTTTTATAAATCCATGTGACAGTCCCAGAGGCTGTTCTATCTTTATGCAATATTGAATAGCTTTGTATGATTTGTCACGCAAACGAGAGCTCCAGTGCGATATCAGATATTTATCAACAAGACAGCAGGGTTGCACTTCATCGTAATGGACTCAGGGCAGTCCCGCAGCAGTCCCTATGATCACCTGCACCTACTGTTCCTACTGCAGCGCTAATATGGAACATGTTTGTGGATTAAAAATGCTTAAATCTGAAAGTTTTGGTTTTGTGGCTTTTGGTCACGTTTAACAACACTCCAGTGCAGTTATTTTAACAATATTCCTGCCTGACGGTTAATCATTTACAGTGGTAAACACTGGAAGGGAAATCTATCTAATTGGAAGGGTACTAGACATTATTCCGACTTGGTCATGACCACAGACTTCAGATGCATGAAGACCTGCAAGAAACCTCTGACAAGCTCTGACTCTCCTCAAACACCGAGAGGTTCCCAGATCAGGCCCGCTGCAGGCAGAGGCACCCACAATGCACCTCGGCCCCTGCTGGCACCACACACTGGAAGCACCTTTAGGTCACAGGAACCCTGCTGAGGACATTGGTCTCCGACTGAGTATGTTTTGGATAGGGAACACTTTTTCCCCAGTTTGCGCATTTTGATACCCAGTTCAGCCTCCCAGATGTCACACACACAGGCCCCAATTGCTTGTATCCTTATTTTTGTATATAAAATTCCCAGCTGTCGAAATACAACAACAAAGATTCCAAAACTCCCACAGTTTTTTTGGTGACTTTATGTTTTGAGTTTATTTGAGCCGAGTTTGTTCTCGTCAGACAGAGCAGCATCTTTAGAACACTGGCTTCAGCAGACTGGATGCAAAGACATTGATTTACGGCAAGTGATAATCCAACCCTCATTGTCACACATGTTCGGATTCACATTAATTTTAAATTTGGGGCCTCCCATCCCCTGAGGAAGTTTCTTCCACTGTACTTAAGAAGTCAGCAACCAAGAGGAACGGAAGCAACAAGCAAGGAGTGTAAAATCCCAGGAGCCTGCCTCCTCCTGCATGCATTGTGCCCTGCCGGGGATTCACGGAGCACCTGAAGGGGAAACACGGCACAGCTCTGTCCCCACCGAGCAGCGGTGGACGGCGTTACACAAGGTGCAGTCGTGAGCGGGATGGGGGTCTCGCGGCCTCAAAACAGGGCTTGAAGAGGCACAGGTCGGCAGGAGGAGGTCTGGCATGTTGGAACAATGTAGGTAAGGGAAGTCGGCAAGCCGGATCCGTAACTTCGGGATAAGGATTGGCTCTA
>JANHFX010015771.1:0-12305 GCA_027560015.1 Chloroceryle amazona
CCTTTTCTAATCACTAAGTCTCTCTCCCTTATTCCTTTTCTCTTCTCCTTTGGGGAGGGAGGGGGGTTAACAGAGAGTGTCTGTTAGGTCTAAGGGGCCGCCCTGACCCTAAACTGTGACACATGCACACTTCTGTCTTTGACCACCTGTTCACTTCCATCTTTCCCTTGGCCACATCCAGTTTCATAATCACAGTGCCTACTGAGAGGGTAACCTGGATCCAGTCTGTATAAAATTCCAGCGGGTTGCAGGCATTTTCACTGGAAGCAAGTAATGCCTATGCGTTAGATAAGCTGTAGGAGAAACAGGGTCATTCTGATGGATTGTAGCCAATGGCTTCACTGCTTCTGAAAGTTACGACCATAGGAGGAGTTTGCAAGATGACAAGAAACCAAAGAGAAATCTGTAACTGTCATAAAACTTCATTACCAAGCTATGTAAGAGGTATCTCCAAGATAATTCTGGAGGCAAAGCTGTGCCTATCTTAACAGCATTTCACAGCGACAGTGCATGGGCTGGGGCAGTGGGTTGTGTGTGTCCTACCGCTTTATTTTAACAATGGCCTTTTTAAAGTGGAAATGTCAATTGTCTCACCCAGATGCAAAATACAGAGCATCAGGTGCTTTTGGCTGGTGCTACCTTTCAGTCCCTAGAAGAGCAATTTAGCTTACAAGCTGGTAATTCAACTGACTAGCAATGCCACATCTCTTGTGTGAGGCTTTGGCTCCCTGTGCACATAATTGTGCCTCATTCTGAGGAGTACAATGCTGTGTTGGCCTGTACTCATTTTTACCCTGTTTCTGGCAGAGTGGCCTCCCATGGGAACTTTTTCCCCATGCATCTGGTAAAATACAGACTGCAATTCAGGCACTTCACTGGTCATGGAAGAACTTTGGCTAATCATCTGATCTCTCCATTCTTCATTTGCAAGATGGTTTAATAACCTTTCCTGCTTCTATTGTTATTCACGTGGATAACCTTTGAATGCACATGGTCCAGCAGATGCTGGTGAGCCCCTCAGCACACAATTTTTCTGAAGCACTCCTGGTGCCTGTGGCAGCCAAGCAGAACTCTGTGGCCTCTTCTCCATCTTTGTAGGCTCAAGTCCAAAATTAAAACTGTAATTCTGTTATTATATACTGTTTTCTTGCCTTATGGCCAGTATCTATATCCAGTGAAACAGTATTGATAAAAAACTTGGCACTTTTAGAATCACATTAGAATATCCCTGCATGTACAACAGTATGTAAAACACACTTGTGTTACATCTTTCACTGGCAATTTTGCTGATTATCTCCTTTGCAAATACAGCAAGTACTGCAAATCTAGGATGCTCAGGTTCCCAGAGATGAGCATGTGGCAACTCCAGTTGAGTGTGGAAAGAGGTGCATAACAGAATTTGAAGGTCCTTTACAAGGTCATGGCCAGCAGTAGAAAACATTTATTTCTTCTTAGCATAATTAATAACCCATACGGTCCTTGTTTTTCAAACACACATGCTGTTATTCCACAGGTAGAATGAGAAAAGATTTTAGTGAGGTTTATAAAGTCCTAGTGTGGATGCATCTTCCTGTCCCTTCCCTGTGGAAGAGCCTGCTATAATTGGGTTTCTCATTCTTTCTCTCACTTGTAGCAGAATAATCAAGGCATGGGATTAGAGACCCAGATCTCATAGCTAATTAGGCCATTGTATAAGCCACAGCGAGAAACTGAGAAAATAATGAAATTTCCAAAAATTAAATCATAATATGATAAAATCTGTGCCTGGAAGTAATAAAACCCTCTGAAATAAGGAAAAGATGCTTGCTTGGCCTTGTATGGCTCCTCTCCCTGCCACTATGAAAGGGTTCAATGTCTGAAGCAGAGCGAGACAAGCTTGGATACTAAACTGGTGACATCCTAGATCAGAGCTCCTGAGTAGTAAAACTGTTACACTAGGAGTCAGTCCATTAATCTTGAAATCTTTCACCCCTTTGTGGGCTACTGAAACCCCACTGAAGTAGTGTTTTCAGTTGTTTCAATGCTATACTTACCAGACTTCATCCATTTGAAAAAATGATCTCAGCTTCACTTTGCTTGGACTTGCCATTACCAAGGTTGGGTAGCCTACTACACGGAACACTAGCTCCTTGTTGATTTGATGGTTCAGCTTCACCCTTGGAGGTAAAATCTGCTGTTATCACAGTGGTATAAAACTTGCATACATCAGATGCTTGCCTGGTCATCACAAGATAAATGTGGAGCCCTGGTTGCATACAGGCTCAAGTGTTAAACTGTTCAGTGGTACATATCATGGCCTCCACATAAATACTTCTTGTGAATACTCTCAGTCCAGCTTTGAAGTATCCAAAGCACTGAGGAACAGCACGAGTGAATCCAGACCCATCAGGAAGATCAGATGTGTCTCATTTAGAGCTTTTTCAACAGAGTACAAGCACCCCACTTGAAGAGAGTGGGGCTTGAATTTTTAGCAGAGATAGTCCTCCTGTGGAAACTCTCTTTGTCCTTGGAGCTAAACCAAGCTAAGCACAACTGAATGTGCTATAAAATGCCCATCATCAGTTTAAACTTTTATTATAACTCCTCCTTTTGAGTGCTGGACACCACTAGGATATGCAATGCAACAGCTATTCTGCTATGCCCATAATTTACTGGCAACCAGCAGATGCAGAAGCTGTTCCATTATTTAGACATGTCACATCTGCCATCTTCCCTGATCAGCAGCATCCCCATATTCACCTGCATGCACCCTGAAACTACTGTCTTCTCCCTGAGACACCTGTAACAGATTTTGCACATTCCCAAAATCTTTCTGGAAGCCAGGCAGGTGTCGTGAGGAGGTTAAATTGAATGGTACTTGTACACAGACAAGTGCATGCAGGCACTGTACAGAATAATATTGCTGCTCAGAATAATATTACTGCTTACAGAATAATATTTCTGCTAATATTGCTGCTCTTTTCTTTCTATCAGCAGATATATCTGGACTTCATCAAAACAAGGAACTCCTTGTTAATCTCCTCACCTTTACAGATCACTGTGGTGTCAGCATTCAGAGGTTATCCCAGAATCTATCCTTCACTACTGAGAACTTTCATCCTTCTCAACAGTCAAGTTTTTGATGTTGGTTAACATACCAGATGGTGATTTAAAGCTAAAAGTGACTCAGCTACCTTGTTATCTCATATATTTCTGTCCAAATCTTTTATGAAGAATTTGTGCCAAAGCAAACATTGAATATTCAGCAAATCATTCTGTCGTCTTACAAAAATATTGCAGACTGACCACATGACCTTGTAATGGCATAGTTCTAGTAGGCATGCTGTTCTTACAGGACCTAAAGTCACAGTGTACTAGGAAATGGAAACAGCTTTTAAAAATGCTCCAAATTCCAGCTCTGCTTTCTGCCAGAAGAGGACAAAGAAAAATAATTTATCCTTTCTTGAAATTATTATTACTGTTCCTTTGTAGGCTATCACTGAAACAACTGATACTCCTGTACTTGATAATCATAAATGTTGCTGGTTTTACTCTGTCGCACATAAACTAATCAGAAGCACAGTGTCCCAAGCACTGTTCAAGTAAGCAGGAGATATCAGGAATGTTTCTGTGAGGAGAAAGGAGAAAATAAAACAGTATCTGCTCAACAACAGTTTTTTCTCTGCTGCTCATATATTTTTTATGCACATGTTTTTCAGGGCCATGCTACAATATTGGTTCAGGCTATGAGCTAGGTTTTTATTACTCCCTCTTTTTTAATGCCCTTCTCTGATATCCCTATCCTCTTCAAAACAACACCCACATGTAGGCAGGTTCCCTATGAATTCAAACCACTGAGTGACCCTACTTGACCTTTTTGAGGGCTGCTCTGTGCCTGTTCTCACAGTGGATGGTACCCTGCTCTTTGCAAAGCATACTTATTAATGTTTGGATCTATATAACTCCATTTTAGTAAAATTTAAGCCAACTGCTACTTTATGCCTAGACCTCTCAATACCTTTGCTGGGATTGTGTGATGAGTGGGATGCTATGGTGAGGTGCTACAATGGAGTCACATACCTCAGTCTCCACAACTTCCTTGTGGGAGTCATAGGGGGCCTTCATGGCTAGGTCCTTTTCCATGAGGACCCTTGTGATCAAAGAGGCCCTCTGGAAGTCACTGCAAAATGTCATCAAGTCCAGCACTACCCAAGCTAAGTGCTGCATGGCAAAGCATGGGAAAAGTGTTGTTCTGCACTGGTGGTATCTATTATGCAGGCATGGAGCTGAGGAACAGAAAGCAGGTGAAGCTCCTACAGTGACAAAGAGACTGGTAGCATTTATTGGAGGGGGGTGCATCTCTGTGAACACCAAGTGTTTTCAAACATATGAGGACCTGTGGTTTCTGCTGTAGAAGGCCTGTGCTATACAGTGACATCTGAAAGCTGGCAGCATGGGATATAAAGCCCAGGGCATGAGGATCATGTCTTGGCAATGGCTTTTGAGTAGCAATCCTGCAGTAAAATGGGTTGTATCTCGTATTTCCCTTCCTCTTCTCGCCCTATAAATTTTAACTTGTATAATACAGACAAGCACAGAGGTGCCGATTTATTAGCAATTAAAAAATAAAAATAAAAAAAAAATTAGAAAGTCAATAAAGACTAACCTGGAGGGAAGGCACTGCTCTTACTGCAAATGCACAGAACTCTGGGTGTGCTAGGTTTCATCCAGTTCAGCAGCAGCCACCTCTCCTGAAATCATGTGCTGTAATATTTTTTAGCTGGTTTTTAGAGATGCCTCAATACTGATTTTGGATTGCCCCAGACCCAGTCATCCCTCATGTTTCCTTTCCTTCTGCAATAACACAAGAGAAAATTTCAGCTCCAAGGGGGACATAGCTATGTCTGGGGCACTGCTAATGACAAGCAGAATTTATCCAGATTTTGGGGTTTTCTCCAGACATGCCTTTCCAGGTAATAATTAGATTTTGCCTAAACCAAATTTCTCTTCGATTTTTCCCTGTGAATGTTAGAAGCTGAACAGTTTCCTGTCTCAATTTACAAGTTTTTAATTTTTCAGTTAATGATCAACACTGACATCTGAAAATGTGTTTTTAATAAGAGATGTTTCTGGTTTTCATTTGCCCATTTAACATAGTGAGCACTCTCTCCTTTTATCGTAGCCTTTCAGCGTCTTTTCAGGCTAGACCTCTAAAACAACATAGCAAGATGATTTGCACTATCACTCAGTTGGTAGGAGAATGTTGGCACATTGCTGCAAAGGGTCATATGCTTGGGAGCCCTCCACACTGGCCATGCACCTTGGCTATGGGAACCTGCAAATGGTCATTTTGGCTCATTTTGTATTAGAGTCAGTGAAAGAAGCAGCCAGCAGAACTAGTGAGTACCATATGCTATGATGTACAGGGAGAGCATGTTCTCACTGTCCTTTAGTAAAACCAGGAACTAAACTTATGTTCATGATGTGGCTGGAACCTGGAGCAGGAACAGATGTGCATAAGCACCTTAGCTCTGAAAAGGGAAGAAAGTTATCTACCTGCCGCCTTCTTGTCCTGGTGACAGGCTTGGGCAGAAGGGTAACGACAGGAAGTGTACATCAACAATACACGTGCAGAACCCTTTTGCTCCTTCCAGAGCTTGATAGCAGCACAAACATTTATTCAGCTTGGGTCTGTTGGAGAGATGGCTTGGACAATAGACAGGAAACATCAGGAAACCACTGAAGTAATTAAACAAATACACGTATACAAAACAACCCAAACTCAAAAGAATGAGCAGCCCAACCACAGCAAGACCTCTTGTGCGGTGGCAAGATCACTGTTCATGAACAATACTAATATGGCAGCTTTACATTTGTCACCCAATCATTTCAGATAAGGAAAGAGGTACCTCAGAGAGGGTAATGGTAGCAAGTCCTGGCAGCTCAATACTTACGCACATAGGAAGCAGCTGCACCTGAGTAGACCTGGGTACTCAGTCTGGCTTAGCTACATGCATGGTATCACTTCATTCACTTAAAATCTCTGTACTATGGTGACAACGTTCAAAACTCAGTTTCTACAGACCAGTGGAGGAGGAAGAGAGCTCTGTCTTTTTTCCTTTCTTCACTAAAGTCCCTGGTCTTGCTTCCCAATGAGAGATGCTACCACTTTTGGACCTGCTTGCTTGATTTCCTTGATTAGGCCCAAGTCCTCCCTTGACTTCCAAGAAGCAGGAGCAGGTCCTCTTGTCCTTCATTCACAGAAACGGACATCAATGGCAAACACTTAATTACAGATGGACCAGAGAAACTTAGCATAACAGGGCTGGCTTTAGCAGGACAAAACTTCCTAACTTGTGAAGGTGCATGAGTGTAGCACTCTGACTAGACGTATCTCTCCAAAAGGTGTAAACTAGCCACAAAACCATGCTCCGAGCAGAGAATTTTAGTAATGTGGTTATTTTAGAACACCAGCACTAGAGTCCAGATCTAGTACCAGGTGTCCAGTGTCAGAGGACACATCATTTCGGTTACTGAAAAACTGTTCTCCAATTAGCATCAACTTTTTAGTGAAGATTATATAGGCTGGGTAATGAGTGGATTGAGAGCAGTTCTGTCAAGGACTTGGTGTATTGGTGTATGAAAAGCTGAGTATGAGCAGCAATGTGTGAATGCAGCCCAGAAAGCCAATTGCATCCTGGGATGCATCAAAAGAAATGTGGCCAGCAGGTCAAGGGAGGTGATTTGCCCCCTCTACTCTTGTGAGACCTGGAATACTACATTCAGTTCTGGGGCCCCCAGTGTAAGACCCATGGACCTGCTTGAGTGGGTCCCAGAGGAGGATCAGAAGGATGATCAGTGGACTGGAGCACCTCCTCAGACAGGCTGAGAGAGTTGAGGTTGCTCATGTTGAGTTTCTCATCCACCAATACTCCCAAGTCCTTTTCTTCAGGGTTGTTCTCGAGCCAGTCACTGCCCAGCCTATATTAGTGCTTGGGATTGCTCCGACCCAGATGGAGGACCTTGCATTTGGCCTTGTTGAACTTCATGAGGTTGGCATGGGACCACCTCTCCAGCCTGTCAAGGTCCCTCTAGATGGCATCCCTTCCCTCCAGTGTGTCAGCTGTCCCACACAGCTTGGTGTCAATGGCAAATTTGCTGAGGGTGCATTCAATGCCACTGTCCATGTCGCTGACAAAGATGTTAAGACTGGTCCCAGTACAGATCCTTGAGGCACTTCATTTGTCACTGATCTCCACTTGGATACGGACCCATTGACAACTACTCTTTGGGAGCGGCCATCAAGCCAGTTCTTTATCTGTTGAAGTGTCCATCCATCAAACCCGTATTTCACCAGCTTGGAGACCAGAATGTCATGTGGGACAGTGTCAAAGGCTTTGTGCAGGTCCAGGTAAATGATGTCAGTTGCTCTTTCCGCCTGTATTGATGTTGTGTCATAGAATGCCACCAGGTTAGTCAGTCATGATTTGCCCTTGGCAAATGATACAGCAAATATTTTAATTCCCCAAAGCTGAAACCTTAGGTAGACTTACACCACATGGCTTCATGAGAAACAGAGATGGGTGACATATGTAATGGAGGTCAGAGTCCTAGCCTCAAGGAGCTTACATAAGGCAGCTTATGTAGACATCTAGACATCCTGAGGTGGTGTTCCTAGCTATATTTGGTGAAGCTTCTATTAGCTCTTCATGTCAAGTACTTAGAGAAATGAAAATAAACATATGCACCCTCTATTTCGACAGTTTTGTCAAATGTTCACTGCAGACACTTGTGTGCCTCTTTACATACTCTACATATAGTACTTACTAGGTATGTTTTTGTACATATACATACTACATGCTTTCTTCTTTTTTTTTTTTCCTTCCTTTTCTGCAAATTCAGGGCCCACCGTAGTAGCAGAAGGTTATGTGTTCTTTCCAAAGCAGGCACAGCTTGTAAACAGGTTCCTCTCTCAACAGTGTCAACAGCATCACTTCTGGTCCAGCAACATGCTTCTATCTTTCAAGAAGTCTTGTGTCTGAAGGGCCAAGTGGTGCATTAAGATAAAAGGATGCTAAGACCAGAGAAAGGATGAATACAGAAAATGACCACATCATTTTACACTGTGACTTCTACTAAGTACAGTTCATCTCTATTTGAATGCTTAAACATTAGGTAACACTGTGGAGAAAAATAAATGATTGCCTACTTTAGATTTCAGATTTCATCCACTATTCACCTGTATTGAGTAGGCACCAATACAGAGCGTACTCTTACAACTGTGCACAGTGTACTTCAAAGTGATAACATTATTCAGGACTGGAGCTGTACAGACCAGTCCTGACTTCCAGGGATTCTGCAAAGGAGCTGTTCTTCTGGTGGTAAGAATGTAGTTTTACACTGAAATGTAACTCTTTTACTCTTTGCTGTTAGATTATATTGTATCAAAAGCCTAACGCTACAGACTTAAAAGGGAAATAAAATGTTTTCAACTTGAGATATTTAACAGATAAAGTTTTCACAAAAATAAAATATTGAAAGGTATTTGACACCTGTGGACCAGAAGTCTGAATACCATACTACTACATTCACAGGCTTGACAAAACTCTGCCAAAAATTTTCTTACCCAAGATTTCCAAACCAATCTGCCTTAAGCAGAAGATACCATAGGGAAACATGCTGCTAACCCAAAAGCCATAGGGGTAATCACCAGCTAAAACCAGTTGGAATAGAAAGTGCAAAGTATGCACCTTATCCCACAATGTCAGTAATGTGCAGAAGACACTGATGTTCAGAAAAGGGCATCAACTAGGCTGAGATCCATTTTTCATGCAATTGCACCCACCATGCCCTATCTGGGACAATGTCTGAGACATATGGCTCAAGGTGTTAGTAATAAGATATTCTCTCTCCCTTCATATGCACAGGGCAAGAAAACCACAGCTTCAGTGTTTTCCTTGCCTATTTTGAACTTCCACATAAGCAAGTCCAGCAGCATTTGTAAAACCTTTGTTTAAGCCCCAAAGAGATGACACCACACCATCACTTGCTGTTGTTCTCTTACCCCTTTGTTCTAAAAGCCACAGGAGCTTTAAGGTATTTTGAGCTCTTGTAGGGGCCCATCTCTTCCTAAGTCCCTTGTCACCACTGCATTGCATGAATCGGTTGTGACCACTTGGACAGAACTGGTTTGCATGTCAGGAGTGACACCACTTCCCTGTGGGAGGATACTGCTCCCACAGAAGGTCCAGCTGAACACCATACTCCTGATCTCCCTCATCAGAGCAAGACAGCAACCGATAGAAGCACCCTGTGTTAGCTGAGGTAATTTTGTACTGAACACATCAGGATGAATTTGCATTCTGTTTGTTAACCAGGTTGCAGAGACAGTAAGCTGGAAGTCAGTAACAGCTTAGACAGGCACAGACACAGACCAAGGCAAGAACATCAGCCTCTGCTGAAAGCGGGCATAGAGATCATTTTGCATGTTTTAATAATTCTCTGTACTCCAATGAATGTTCCAATTACACTGCTTTATAACGGAATCAATACAGTTCTTCCATTTAGGCACAGCTCTTCACTAATAAAATGGTACACAAGAGTCACATCACTACACACAATCAATAACAGGAATATTTCTTGTACAGATGAACCCTTAGGACAAATCTGTTTGGTGTTTCCCTGACTATAGGTAGTCACTACCAGTGACTCCAGGATAAAGTAATATAACCTTTCCAACTGCAAGACCCATTTCTCTATAGCGCATACATTTTGTCAAGCTCCCACTTCCAAGAGAAAGATTCTGTCTGACACATTTTTAAAATTAAAGGCTTGGTAGCTGCAGTTGCAACCTGGCTAGGCAGCCTGTCATTTTTCCAGTCTGTCAGCTCAGTATTTCTATCACAGAACTGAGGTGCCATTTGAAAAGAATTTTAGAGCTTCCGTGCAATCCAAATTACAGTAAACATAAAAATTTGAAAGAAAAAAAAAATAATTCTGTTAATATAAGAATTTTCTACCTTTTTTTTTTTTTTTTTAACTAGACTCTTGTCTTCAGCTTGTTTTTTTCTTAGGATTTGCATGATTTGTTTGGTCACACATTTGTTTCACACAAGACAAGATATTTTTCTGTTAGAGTACATATCTCATTATTCCTTCATTGGTAAACTTAGCTGAGAAGTGGCTCAGTATGACTATGCTTACATAACCAGTATAAGCCTCTATTTTAACCTTGTCAGTAGATTACTGATTATTTCTAGACATCACTTTCAAGTACAAGAAAGCCTTAAGTTAACAACACCATAAGAAAATAGTCTAGGAGTCTTGTCAGAGGATCCTACTGTTCTTGACACAGAAGCACAAGAGGGCTAAATCTTTCCTCAGACTACAATTGACTAAGAGGTCACATTCCAAAATACACTGTCCCAGTGGACACAGTTCATCATCTTACCTTGGGGTAATTTATTTTCTCAGAAATTTATGTCAGTGTCTATAAAAGAATACTCTACTTTTGTTTCAAATGCCCTCTGAATTTTGTTTATGAAAGGTATGGGAACTTAATGACACCAAATGTAGAAGCAAAATTCTGTTCTCTCTACACTGATCATGTTTATTTTAGTGGCAAATACATTGCTTTGTCCTGAAGACCTTAAATATCCTGCCTGATCAGTAGTCCATATTTAGTGTAGTTTCAGTTAGGAACAATTCATGGCTGTAGAAATATACAGCTTTTATTTTTATACTGGAGCTTCAACTGTGATTTAAAAAAAAATGATTTAAAAAAAAAAGAAAAGCAGGTAAAAGTTCTCCAAAAGTTTGAAGTACATGTCTATTTAAAATGTGTCACTATAAAAAAAAATGTATTTTCTACCACCAAGAAAGCAGCAAAGAAATAAAGAATGCATTAAAATATTTCAAGAATGTAAAATAAAATCCATTATGGTTTAATCATAGCATTAGCTTATAATGTTTAGCATTAGAAAGACTCTCCATATTAAATAAATGCTAGTATTTGTTACCTTTATGATGTTAAAAAAAATAAATTCATATCAGACAAGCAGTCTATGCTAAGAATACAGTTTAGAATAGCCATTTACTGAAAAGAGGGCAGATGAAGCAGTTTTCTTGTACAGATATATGCATCCTTTGCAGTTCTGTACTGCAGGTACCCTTCTATTTTTTCTGAGAAGATGCTAATACAGAAAAAGCAGACTTAAAAAAAGATAAAGCATATCTTAAAGATAAAAGAAACACACTAATACTAATTCATACAAACACTTTCTCTGGTTCTATTACAAAATGACACCTGCTGTTAGTTGCATACCAGAGCATGTGTTGTCAGTGTTGCATAGCTGCGCCCCCACAAGGCAACAACTGTAGAACTTGCCTGCACTAATCAGAAGTATTATATCCACTACAGCTACGTTATCTGCAGTCATTATCACAGGTATCACAGGGTGTCAGGGGTTGGAAGGGACCTTGGAGATCTTAGAGTTCAACCCCCCTGCCAGAGCAGGATCATATAATCTAGCACAGGTCACACAGGAACGCATCCAGGCAGGTCTTGAAAATCTCCAGAGAAGGAGACTCCACAACCTCTCTGGGGAGCCCATTTCACTCTGTGATTCTTACAGTAAAGAAGTTCCTCCTCATGCTAAGGTGGAACCTCTTGTGCTCCAGCTTATTGTGGCTGCATTGGATGTGACTCTGTTAGCAACCTCAAGTGGGTAAGTCAGGGCATGAGAACTGAGTTTTTAATGCCTTATAAATAACAGGTATGGCTTTATGTATTTATTACTAGAAAACAAACCCCTTATTTGGTACATTTCTACAATTAAGCCTTAACACATTTGTTGACCACACCTAGAACTATCACCAGTAGCAGCAGCAACTCAAGACTGTAAAGAGCTCTGCACTCCTCTTTCATTGAAGTACCTTTTCCCCAGGGGAATACTACACTGGATTTTGAACTTGTAGCAATGTATCTTGAGAAGAATGGACATGTGGCCCATCCAGACTCAGTATTGCCTTGACATGTCTAGGCTTGCCCTAGCATGGCAGGGCCTGGGGGGCAAGTGGAGACACATAAAGGCAGAACAAATCAGAACTGGTATGCAATAGCAAACTGCTAGAAAAAAAAAAGAAACTGCAACAATGTTAACAACTGCCTTATAATGAATGACATGGCTGTGTAGCTTTAACCAATCATTAACAATAATGAGGTGCATGTAAGGGGTGCGGACAGATAGCTTTAACCAATCATTAGTGAAAGTAAGGCGCATGGACAGAGCATGTAGCCAATAGCAATGTAATGTAGCTCATGTACA
>JANHFX010015773.1:14274-45998 GCA_027560015.1 Chloroceryle amazona
GTGTGCATTATGAATTCCCTAGGTTCTCAGTGCGGTGTCGCACCCGTGGCAGTGCGTTTCCCCGGGGTTGCCATGGCGGCCGTGCTTCCCCTGCGGTGGTCCTTGTCCATGCTGCCTTTTTTTTTCTTTCCCCCCCCGGTAAGGTGATTGCCAAGCAGTGGCGGAGGGAAAAGTGCAGATGTTCATAGGGCAACAGAGAGAGGCCATGGGGAACCATGAAGATAAAGTATCTGTGGTGTTAACTTTTGCACGTGCTTTCTGCTGCTTCTGTGTCCCGGGAATATCGTTCTGTTTGGAGCTATTATAGTTACTAGGAGAAGTTTTCACGCCGCTTTTTAACGGCTGGTATGCTGATAGCTGCATGCCTGCCTTGCAAACAACTATGAGTAGCATCGGTGTGGTCATGCTACAGATGTCAAATGAATCTTCAAACGTAGTTTAAGCCTCAGCATTAAGGTTCAAATAACTTCTCTTCCAGAAGTACATGAATAACATTATTGACTTACCATTAGCTGTATTTGCTTTCCTCTTTGATGTTAGTTTCAGTTCCTCTCTGTTTGGTACAGTGCTGGAAACAGAACATTGAATAATGGTGTTTATTATAAATTTGAGGTGTTTCTGATCATACCAACATTAATGGTATGTCTCGAATATGTAGGCTAGGGCTTGGTTTCTTCCTGTAGTTGCTATTGCATTAGGCATGCTTGATGCATGTGATGAAAATGTCTAAAAAGTCACTGAAAACAGGATGGTTTAGGGCCTTGTAACTCAAGAAAGCTACTGCATGATCCGTCTATCCACAGATGACTTGTAGAGCTTAAGACATAAGTACAGGTTAGGTGAGTGGCATCTCTTATGAATTCAGTGCAGCAGGCAGCTGGTATTAAATGTAATAAACTTGAATAAATTCAGTCAACTTTCTGTCCTATTGTTGTTGTTTTTGTTGTTTTTTTTTTAATTAAATATGTAAAATAATATGACCTAGTAAAGTCAATAGAAATTGTTATTATGTGGTTAATTTTATTTTTTTCACTTGTTTTGAAGAAAGTTATTGTAAGTACTCTGGAATTTATTCCACAATGTTTTGTTGTAGTGTTCATTTCCTCTCTGAGATTTTCTTACAAATCAGTACTGGAGGATTGAGTGTAGATTTGATAAAATTATCTGTCATATTTAATAGAATCATAAAGTGGTTTTAAGCAAGTACTTTTTGTTTTTTTAAGGTGACATAGTGTTTATAAGGTTAAAAAAATTGTTCTTTCCAGAACATACGATGTCTGTGAAGTACGACCAGGACCCAATCTGAATATGATAGTAGGTGCCAATGGAACGGGAAAGTCAAGCATTGTATGTGCCATCTGCCTGGGACTGGCTGGAAAACCTTCTTTCATAGGGCGAGCTGATAAGGTAACTATAAACTTTTTTTTTTTTCATATTTAATCTGAATTTCATCAAGATCCTTGTCTACCAGAGGAGGGGGGGAAGAAGATTGTCTTTGTTGATGAGCTTTATTTTTATAAAAAGTAGGGGATTTAAATTGCAGGATAAGCTGGTACAGAGACAAAGGCTGTTACCGAAGGAGTTTTGTCTTACTTAAGTAGTTGTCTTGACTGAATTATGAAATAGAAGCACCTGAATTGTACTGGAACTGGAGTAAACTCACGGTTATATTTGAAGATGTGTAAGCCTCCACAGGGGGATAGGAGAATGCTACTTAATGCATAAAAAACATTTGACCAGAAATGCCAAATAAAGGAGAAATTAAAAAAAGTCTACCTTAAATTTCCAAATATAGAAATTACATTCTTCATGCGTCTGTGAATTTATCAAAACCCATGGAGCCACTGAACATTGACTTAAATGGAAGTTGGATTGTTTTAGGTTGTTCTAGTATTATTTTGATTTTTTGTTTGTTCTCAAGAGATCACATGTGCCCATTATGGTAGGAAGCTTGTACTGTAAAATTTTTAAGTTTTGCTTTTGCTTTCTTAGATGTTCCAGTTGGATAGAATATATTTCAATATATCTTTGGAGAACTGAATCTGGGTACATAAATGATTGTACATATTCTGTGCAGCTCAGTCTTGAGCAAATGTAAATGTAGAAATTAAGTGCATGGCAGCACTGTGTGTTGGTATTTTTATTGGTTTTCATGTTTAGATATTTTTATATGATTAAAGTTGGTGATTCTATTTATACAGATACTTGACAATGTCTTTCATTTGTATTGCCTTTGCTCTCTAGATTCTTGAGAACTTCTTCCTCTCTGGGATTATAATCTGGTTTATGCTTTTTTTGATTTTGGAGGCTGAAATTGGTCAGAATTTGTTAACCTGTGGAGGAAATTCCAGTGCTGCTAGTTGATGAGGAAGATAATAGTGTCTTCCTTTATTTATAGTTCATATACAGCTAAAATAAATTTCAGTTTTTAATTGTACATTTTCAACAAAATACCTCATTACAGCATCTCTATTGTACAAATACCTGTTTTATAAGACATTAAATTTTAATACACTGTTATTTTGCAATAATAACATCTATAATTAATTTTGTAGGTTGGTCTCTTTGTAAAGCAGGGGTGCTTGAAAGGTGTATTAGAAATTGAACTGTAAGTAATTTTTTTTTCCTCATGAATTTTTAAATTGACTGTCGTTACATAGTCATTCACATAGCTGTAGGGGGAAAAAAAAATCTAAAATTCTGCTGTCTTTTAAGATGGTTTTGGGTTCGTTTGGTTGGTTGGGTTTTGTTTGTTTTTTTGTTTAGTTTTGGTGGGGTTTAAAATTTTTCTTTTTATTGATTTTGTTTTGTTTTCCCCCCAGACTTCAAAATTTTAAAGTGTGGGTTGTTTTTTTTGTGTGTGTGTTTTTTTATTTTTCTTATTTATTTTTAAATGTCACAGCAGAAATAGGCAGAGATGGACGGACTTTATTTTGCTTTCTGAAGCATTTTGCCTTGTTTTCATGTCCAAAGAATAGATAGATAAAGATTGATGTTTATGGTGTGTTTAGCTTTAGATAGCATTTAAGGTTTAGTCGATTCAGATACAGTCAGTACTGTCATCATGACAGGTTGGAAATTATTTTTAAAAAATAGAGTCTAAATTTTAAACCCAAATGTTGTACCTTCACTTTCTTATACTGATACTGCTGGTATAAGGAGCTACTCTGTGTTCTTGCTGAAAACATTGCACACTGAAACAGAAGAAGACAAAAAAAGAGTAGATCTGACTAATTCTGGCTAATACGGTCTTCTCATTAAGCTGTTGTGAAATAGAGGAAATGAAAATTATTTTAGTCTGTAAAATTCCATCAGTAGTGTGGTTACAAGGCAATATTGCATACTTCCTTTAAGTTTACTTTTGTGTTGGTTTTTGGCCAATTAAAGAGAGACTCTCCTAATAAATGGGTGTAAGGTCCTAAGGTGAAGCTGCAAAAGCACAGGTGATTTTGGTAAGTCTTAGTCTGATCTGTTTGCCTGAACTAAAAAGATAGAGCTAATCTGATTCAGACCTTGAATTGTATAACAATGGCTGCCCTGATCAGACTGTATAAAAAGAAAATCATGTCAAGGAAAAAAGTTGCATTGGAACAGGTCTTTGAAAAAATCCTACCCACTTCTGTTCCTGTAGGAGTTATCAAGTGAGACATTCTTTGGAGACAAGCCAGGCAATGTGTCAGGAGGTAGGATGTCTTTCAGGTAGACAGTGTGTTTCAACATAGATATATCTTGATGTTACTTGAAAGTCTGACAGGAGAATTGCAGAATGTGAAGACTTAGCATTTTTACCGTAGCAGTTGTAATGTAATTAAATTCTTTAATTGGTAGAAAATACTTAAATGCAACATCTAGTGAAAGAGAGCAATGATCAGAAGATTGCTTTTTTAAAAAATTTTTTAAATCTGAGTTCTGTAAGTATGTACTGTCTTACTGGATTTTGGCCCTTGGATTGTAACTAAAATCAGGAGTTACAGTAGTAAAAATAATTTGATGAAAGAGAGCAGCATGGTTTCATAAGTCTTTTGAAAGAAAAATGATATGTTAAAATAAGGTGGTAGATACGTGTGAGGAAATAATCATACAGTCTTCCAGAAGTAAGTTTGCAGATAATACCAAGTTAGGTGGGAGTGTCAATCTCCTGGAGGCTTGGGAGGCACTACAGAGGGACCTGGACAGGCTGGATTAATGGTCTGAGACCAACAGTATGAGGTTCAACAAGGCCAAGTGCCCGGTCTGGAACATGGGTCACAACAACCTCCTGCAATGCTACAGACTTGGGGAGGAGTGGCATTGGTTGACAGCCCTAAACCATTATATGAGCTATCAGTGTGCCCAGGTGGCCAAGAAGGCCAACAGCATCCTGCCTTGTATCACAAACGGTGTGGCCAGCAGGACTTATTATGCCTCTGTACTCAGCACTGGTAAGGCCTCACTTTGTACAGTTTTGGGCCTCACACTCCCAAGAAGGACATTTTCGTTCTGGAGTGTATCCAAAAGAAGGGCAACAAAGCTGGGGAAGGGTCTAGAGAACAAGTCCTGTGAGGAACAGCTGAGGGAGCTGGGGTCAATTTAGCCTCGAGAAAAAGAGGCTGAGGGGAGACCTTATCGCCCTCTGCAGTTATGTGAGAGGAGATTGTAGCCAGATGGGGGTCAGTCTCTTCTCCCAAATAGTAAGTGATATGACTAGGGGGAGTGGCCTCAAGTTTCTCCAAGGGAGGTTTAGGTTGGATATTAGGAAAAACTTACTCCCTGCAAGGGTTGTAAAGCACTGGAACAAGTTGCCCAGGAAAGTGGTGGAGTCACCATCCCTAGAGGTATTTAAGAGACATGTAGATGAGGTGCTTAGGTTTAGTGGTGATCTGGCAGTGCTGAATTAATGGTTGGACATTATGATCTTAAAGGTTTCTTCTAGCTAAAAAAATTCTAAGATTCCCATTAGGCTTATATCTGTATGACACCTACTCCAAACACTGAAAGCTGTTGAATTAACTCACTTCTACTTGGACCCCTATTCTTAAGTCTCCTAAGGTACATGGCTTCCAAACTTTTATGAGCACTTATCCTTCCTCTCAAACTGTATTGCTGACTGAACAGGCATTTGACAATTTCTAAATCAAAATGGTGATTAAAATGTTGAGGTTTATGACTTATCTAATTGCTTAATCATAATTGATGGGTCTTAACCAGACAAAATTTTTGAAGTGTTGAGCTAGAGAACCAAGTGGACAACTGATGCATCTTTGCTGTTCTTTAAAGGCAAAAAATGAAAAGAAATCAGTATTTTTCTTAACATCTGATAGTACTTTTGTTCCCTACTGGAATCTAGGTATACAGCTTATTGATGTAGTTCTGTACACTAGTATTTTTACTTTAAAGGTGTAGCAATGGCGTGCACCTTCTGCATACCAGTTTTAAAACTCAATAGATGTCATATAAAAAATTACTTATATAAGCTGTTCACATCTGTAGCAACTTCAGAATGGTTCATACATTCAGTATGAGTATGTAATTTATGTAAATGACTGTCTCTGAGTTAAGATTTACACATATTCTTGAAGGATATTTTCTGAAGTGAAACGTGAATCTTCTGCTTTTGTCCACTTAGTTTATATTGAATACATACACTATCAGAACTTTTAGATACCTAACTCTGCGTACTTTGGCACTTGGTAACCTTTGCTTATGCTCAAAAGTGTAAATGCTTCTTTTTATAAATCAGGTCTAAGACACCTGACAATATCATTATCACACGTGAGATTCAAGTGGTGAACAACACATCAGCATGGTTTATCAACAAAAAGCCAGCCACCCTGAAAACTGTAGAAGAGCAGATTGCAGCACTGAACATCCAGGTCGACAATTTGTGCCAGTTTCTTCCTCAGGTATGATTCATTTTTGGAAAACAGTGGGTGCAAATGGAGTGCTGTTTTGAGTGTTTTGTTGCTTCTTAGCTTTTGTAGCACTGTAGTGGTTTAATGGGACAGCACCAAGTATGAGAGGGGTGACATAGCCGTACTGGTCTATATGGTGAAAGAAAGGAGAAACCATGTGACTTCTTAGGCTCACTAATTTTATGCTGTTGTACCTGCTGTCAGTTGACACTGAAAGGAAAGATCCTGTGTTGGTGTTTGAATAGCAGCATTAGCAGTGGTACCCCTCTGTCCTGTCTCTGCTGCTGTCAGGATGTTCTTAATCAACAAATCCATAGGGAAATTTTTATAAGGTCTTGAGATCTAGCACTGTCTTTGTATCTTTACCTGCATGGTTCCTGTAGATGTGCTTTCCTGACTTTTCTAGTTAATCCCTGCATTCATTTTTCTATCACTATATCCAGTCAGATCCTCAGGATTGGATCTTGTACTTGGTAAGTGAAGTGGAACAGTTGTCTGGATTGTTGTATGTAAAAATGAGGTTTATGGGCTCCTGAGGAACCTGAACATATGTAAGTCTATGGGACCTGATGAGATGCATCCCACAGTTCTGAGTGAAATGGCAGATGGAGTCGCCAAGCCACTCTCCATAATATTTGAGGAGTCCTGGCAGTCAGGTGAAGTCCTTGGTGTCTGGAAGAAGGGACATGTTGCACCTATCTTCAGAAAGGGTAGAAAGAAGGACCCTGGAAACTACCCACTGGTCAACCTCGCCTCTGTGCCTGGGAAGATCATGGAGCAACTTCTCCTAGAAGGCCTGATAAGGCAGAGGAGGACAGGAAGGTGATCAAGGACAGCCAGTGTGGCTTCAGTAAGGGGAAGTCCTGCCTGACAAACCTGGTGGCTTTCTATCACAGAGTGACTGCATCAGTAGACAAGGGATGACCTATGGATGTGATCTGTCTGGACTTCTGCAAGGCCTTTGACACAGTCCCCCACAACATCCTGCTCTCCAGGTTGGAGAGAGGTGGATTTGATAGGTGGACTGTTCAGTGGATAAGGAATTGGCTGAATGGCTGCATCCAGAGGGCAGTGGTCAATGGCTCAAAATGCAGATGGAGAGCAGTGACAAATGGTGTCCCTCAGGGGTCTGTACTGGGACCTGTCTTGTTTAACATTTTTATCAATCTTTCATCTCTCCAAGCTGACTTGATTCACCTTCTCCTTTAGCCACTTCTGTGACTTGCCATGTGTGACTCTACACAGCAGCTTTCCATCTCCAGTGGTTTTCTACAAAAAGGCAAGATCCATCAGTAAATAGAGAATATTGTTTATCATTATCTGATAACTGACTATATGGTGGGGATTCTTCAGCACTTCTCACTTCTTCTTCTGGTGGCATTCCAAAGTCTTGACCTTCTGCACAATCCACGATCACTTGTAAGATTCAGGGATGATTAGGATTCACTATTTGAGCTCTCTGTGTGATTAATGCAGCCCATTTACTCCCATAGCACTGGTGGCATGATGAGTGGAAGGAATCTTACCCTTGAACATCCAGGCTAGGACTGGTAATTGTAGAGCCAGAAGGATCTGTGCTTCAGTACCAGCCACTCCTGAAGCAGCTCAAACTCCTTCATATGCTGCCAGGGTCTCTTTTTCAGTTGGGAGTATAGGTGTCCTCAGACCCTTTGTAACTTCAACTCTAAAATCCTAGAGGTCAACCTCAAGTCTTGCCCTGGTGTTTTCTGCCAGAGGCTCCTGGCTGCAGTATAGACCACATTTTTAATGTCCTGTCCTGTTTGGACTGGCCCAAGTTGACAGTGATCACAAGATGATTGAGTTTTCTATCTTTAGGGAAACAAGGAGAGGGGTGACCAAAACTGCCACCTTAGACTTCCAGAGGGCAAACTTTGATCTGTTCAGGAAACTGATTGACAGAGTCCCTTGGGAGGATGTGCTGAAGGATATGAGAGTCCAACAAGGCTGGACATACTTCGAGAGAAGTCTTTAAGGTGCAGGAGCAGGCTGTCCCTACCTGCCAAAAAACAAGCAGATTGGGAAAGAGACCGGCCTGGCTAAACAGACACATTTGGCTGGACCTCAAGAACAAAAGGAGAGTCTATCTCTGTTGGAAGAGAAGACAGATCACTCGTGCAGACTGTAAAGATGTAGTGGTGAAGCAATGAAGATTAGGAGGGCCAGAGTGCAGCTAGAGCTCAGTCTAGCTACGGCTGTGAAGGATAATAAATGTTTCTATAAATTCATTACTATGAATACTATGATACTAACTATGACACTGTCATAGTTAGAGGGGCTGGGACCAGTTTATTATTATGTGGTCAGAAGCAAAACCTGTGTATTCTATACCCCCTGTCGTTGCTCACGGGCTGTTAACAAATCATCGGTAGCAGCTGCCCAGGGCGCACATTTACATCCAGTGGGAGGAGTCCCCTCTGTTAACGGGACCATCGATGCCTTACCCGGGACTCATAGATAACTCCCTCCGGGAGTTTAATGGGCAGTCGAGGACCCACTGCCTGACTCACAGAAGGACATCAACCTGTTGAGATGCTCCGTCCAGGCAGGAGGAGCCGAGTACTGCCACCCGGAGATGGTCTGGGGGCTCAGCTCAGCACGAGGGACCCTGCCCCGACGGATTTCTGGACCTGCTCGGACCCTTCTGGATCTGCCCAGGACCTGCCTGCCTGTTTTCTCTGGAGGACGGGAGCGCCAGGCCTTGCTCCATGGGATCGCTGCTTCAGCGAGATCACTGCTTCAGCAGGACAATCTCCAGGATCTGCTCCTTCATCATCTGACCCTCAGTGAGCTGTTGAAGGACCGGCTCTGTCATCACCTGACCATGCTGGGTGATCTTTTTTTTTTGTTAGATGTCTCTTTCCAGTTGGCAGAGGTCAGCCTTCATATCCGATTCTGACCCCAACTCTGATTTTTCTGATTAAGATAGACCTAGTCCCCAATTTGTTACTGGACTTGGCTGTTTTGTTCATTTCCTTCTCTTCACAGGATGTCCTGGTTTGAGTGAGAACAGAAGTAATTCTGTTCAGTGATTTATTTTTTTTTTCAGATCAGTCTCTTCTAACTGAACCTTCTGACGTTAATAGCATATTTTTGCAGACAGTGTCTGCTGCTGGCAGTAGTGTTTGTAGTCACTACCAAGGATTGGTGTGCAGACCAAGGTCATTGCTGGAGCTTGTGTACCATGTTGAGGGTGCAGGAAGTATAAGGCTGCACCTGCAGAGAGGGCAGACAGTACAGGTGACTCTAAACTGACCAGTGATGGATTCCATCCCATATACGTCATATTTGGTATAAAGCTGAGGGATCAGGAGGGTCGCACTCTTCTTCAGTTGCTGGCATCCAAGGAGGACTCTGTCCGTTCTACCTTTGATCCCAGTCCGTGTGTTTCTGAATCCAATTCCAGAATCCAGCTCCTGAATCTGATTCATATTTGCTGCTGAGTCCAATCTCCCCAGTGCCTACTTCTCAGCATCAGTGGTGTCAGTGATGTAATTACTATCAGGGGGGTTAGGTTCAATACTGGTTTTGTATATATTTGTATATATTCGCTTTTATTATTACTCTTTTCATTAAAGCTATTCTATCTTTTCTAATCATTAAGTCTTTCTCCTTTATTCACTTTCTCTTCCTCTTTGGGGAGGGAGAGGGGTTAACAGAGAGCATCTGTCATAGGTCTGGTGGGTTGCCCTGTTCCTCAACTTTGACACAATGGGAGTGGCTACTGGCTGTCTGTATCTGCAGTGTTCATTGCTGGAGTTAAGGCACTGGCAGTGCTGCTTGTTGGAGGTGGAGCAGCAGCAGTGTCCATTTGGGGTTGGCTCATGGAGTCTGAGTAGCTGTGGTGCCTGTTGCAAGGCCTCACAGAGTGTAAATAGTTCTGGTGCTTGTCCTGCATGTCATAAAATCCTGTGGAGTCTGGATAGCTGCAGAGCATGTCATTAAACCTCGCAGAGTCTGAGTGAGTAACTGCAGTGCTTGTTGCTGAAGCAGTACACACTCTACAAGTTGAGGTGGCTGTCTGACACTTGCTCTGGTGTCTGATCTGACACCACACAATAAATAGAATCAAAAATGAATTCAGTGATAGTGGTAATAACATTTTGATTGTAATAACCATATCCGCAGTCCTCACAATATAATGGAAAGCAAGCATCTAGTGGAGTGAGAATAGCCTACTGGGGCGAAGTATAACTTAACAAGGTAAAAATTCACAGTACGGAGACACACTGCTCAGTTCAGCACACCATAAATCGGTGATAAACACCACAGCAGAGTAGTGGCTTTTTCCCAGAAACAAGCTGTAAAAAACCACAAAATAATACTGCTCTCAGAAATTATATCCTATAAGCCATCTGTTTTAATTTCTAATTCTTAAAGACTCGGAAAAAAAAAAGTCTGGTACTCTCTGTTAGTTCTTTTCTAATTCAAACCAGGACAAAATCTCTAAAACGTTTAGCAGGTTTTAGTTGCTGCTTTGTGAGGTGGTCATACTGTGCTTAACTTAACCATGTTATCTGGCATAGCACTGTAATTCAGGTGATCTTCATGAGAATTGTTGTGGTATTGAAATCCAGTATTACTGTATTGGACTGTTCTAATACTGTATTTTTGTAACTTTTTTCATTTTTTCTAGGACAGAGTTGGGGAATTTGCAAAACTGACTAAGACTGAGTTACTTGAAGCTACCGAAAAATCTGTTGGTCCTCCAGAAATGTATCAATTTCACTGTGAACTGAAAAACTTCAGAGAAAAGGAAAGAGAACTGGAGGTAAACATGCATATTATAGAGATGGAGAGCTGTGACTGTAGGGGAATTGGCATTATAAAATTTTACAGAAGATGTTACAGAATTAGAAGGTGGTATTTATTTACAAAGTCTGTGGTAAGTTGATTTTATCACATCATGCTCATCTTTCAGAATTCATTCACTCCAATACTCAACATGCTTGTAAGCATGAAGACATGCACTTGTCTGGACACAGAGGATAAGGAATGTCTTTTGTCAAGTACTCATCACTTCTGTGGGATTCTTGACTGGCAAAAACTTTTCTGGACGTAAATTTTTATCCATAAATTATGGAGAAGATTGTTGCCTGATACCTGCTTTTCCAGGTTTAGAATACTGACAAAAAGTAAAAGGGGGTGTAAGCAATAAGCAGCAAACTTGCAGCCATCCTGGTTCTAGGGTTTCATGGGGTCATCCTGTTACAATTACTTGTACTGTGATTTTAGCAGAGTGCCATCCTAGTGGTCTTTGCAGAAATAATGTGTCCTTGGTGTTACTGTTTGGAGGTGTTACTGTTTGGAATGATGTCTTCTGGGAGCAGGGTTTGTCATTAGCCATATAGGCCATTCTTCTAATCTTTTGTTCTGCTCTTTATTGCTGCGCTTGTGCATGGACATTCATTTCCACTCATACATGTTCACATCACAACCTTAATGTGTCTGTTACAAATCTCATTAACGTCTTCAACAAACATTATTGCTTCTTATATTTATTAAAATCCAATATGGTGGTTTAGAAATGTCTAGTTTAATGGAGGCTTGAGATGTAGGGAGTAACTTCCTGAGAAAATTAAAAAAAAAAAAAATCAGTTTTCTTCAGATTAATATTTCTGTTTAGATTAGATTTTTTTTTTCCACAGAAAGTATGCAATCAACATACTTGAAAAAGCTGGGCACCTATCCCTAGTTGGGTTGTTCACCTCTGTTGCTGTACTAAAATGTCCTCCCTAGTGTTAAATTTCTGCTTTACTGTACATGTCAAGTGTGGACTATTTCTGAAAAGTGTTTCCACTAAGTAGATACTGTAAAACATGAAAATGTGTATTCTTACAGAACTTGTGCAGAGACAAAACTAACTCTTTGGAGAAAATGAGACAGAGGATTGAACGATACAAACAGGATGTTGATAGATACCATGAGCGCAAGCGCCATCTAGACTTAATTGAGATGCTTGAGAGGAAAAGGCCTTGGGTGGTAAGTGTTTTTCTTATCTAACCCATTTTTCCTAATACTGCAGTATTAGAAATGTGCCAATAGTTTCTTTAAAAGAAACTTGACCAGAGTAACTGAACGTCATTTCTGTTGCTTGGTGTAAGCAGGACAGGACAGTTCTTGCCATACTGTTCTTGGCCTAATATCGATCAGAGATTTGCTTGCATATGTAGCTGCAACTGAAGAAGTTGCTTAAGTATTAACATAAGTTATAACTGCCCATTGAGGAAAGTGAGCAGTATGGGCCAAGACCAGTACTTCTTTTTTCCCTTTGTAGAAAAACTGCCTTAGGTTAAGTGCCTAGTGAGTTCCACTTGCTGCGCTTCTTTTTGTGTGTGTGTGTGTGTGCGTGTGTGTGTGTGTGTATGACATAAATTATGGTGAATATAGGTTGCCAGTCTCAAAAATACTGGCATTTGGAGAGCTGGAATTTTTAAGCAAAAGAGCCTAGAATAAAGGACATGTCAGATATACAAAGCAAGATAAATTTTTATGAACAACACTTTGATGATTGTAGCTTAGTTTAATATTGGTCAGTCAAATTAAATTCATAATAAACAATTTTAACTGATGTGGATTCTATTGTATTGAAACAATACATTATTTGTCTTATTTGCAAGCTTTACAGAATTAATGAAATACAGAAAATCTACTTAGAATATTTGTGGAGGATACATAAATCTTTTGTTAAGCTACTGCAGTTTTGCAGGTAACAAAGCTTCACATGGGTATGCAAAGAACTTCATGTACTTCACACCTTGAAGAGCAACTGGATTCAGGGGCATGTACCTTCACTGCCTTCAAACCTCTGTGCTAACAGCACAGAGTGATATAGAAGCAGTGATTTAAATACATGGGTAGTGGAAGATGTTAAGGAGGTGCGTTGTACACTCTATGCTGTTGGGATTGGAGTTCTGCACTTGCTGAATGATACACATTTTTTCGTATGTATTAGCCAGGTTTAGTTAACGAGGAGAGATTGTTGATTAGGAGATACATAGGTTTTATGTAGTTAATGCAGACTGATAGTGGGTATTCTCTAAGATATTTGCAGATACAGATCTCTGAGGCTGGCTGGAAGCTGGCAGGGGGAAGACAAGAATCTTATCTGCTGTCAGTGAAATTGCCTTCCATAAGTTTGCTGTTAGTTAACATGTTTCTTAAGCAAATTTAGACAGATTTCTTCACACCTTATGCTTTCATTGTTGTCTTCTTACTGGCTCCTTTCTGGGAAGGGAGAGGGGTTAATAGAGAACATCTGTCATTCATTTAGTGGCTAGCCCAGCCTCAAACCAGTGGCAACAGATCAACTGAACTATGACACAAAATTGTCTCTTGATCCTAGTGGAATAGAGGAAGTCTAGTGCTGAACTTGTTTTCCTGTTTGACCAATGTAGAACTGTGTTTTTATTCTGAAGACTCCACTACTGTTCACCTGAAGACCACTAGTCATGTGGTTTTTACAGTCAGTGCCAGCTGCTTCTTTATGTGGAGAATTGCATATCATTTTTATACAAGTCTGTATTTAATAGGCTTTTGATCATCTGCTTTAAATTGTGTAAAACGGACCTTAGGAGTACCAACATTAAAGATGTGGACTCAGGTATTAAGGGCATGTACCTTAATGAGACTTCAATTAAATGATTGTATCTTTACAATCAGTGAGCAGATTTAAAGAGCTATGGTCTTTTTGACATTAATGGCCCTTCTTTTGTAGGGCCTTATATAAAAGGGCTCTCTTCCCTCCTGCAAACTTAAGCGGAAGGTAGCATGGTATACTCTTAACATACACTGGTTTACGGTAGTATAGAAGCAGGTGGTGCTGTTCCTTCTGCTGTAAATGTCCTGAGAACACATAATTCTGAAAGTGCATTTTGACCAAGCTGTGCTCCTTCTTCCTTCTCTACCATTCACATATGAGAAAAGCTTTCTGACATAGTTTAGGTGCTTGGGAGGGCTGAAATACTTCGAAAGTTCTCGAGATCTTTAGTTAAGTGCATAATCACAAGCATCAAGGTTATCTGCTTAAAGGTTACAGAAATCTAGTGAAAGTTAGATCATCTTAAAGTACAAAAGGGATTTGACATATAAAAACCATGTCATGAGAATTTCTACTTGCCTGTAGTTTTACAAAATGAGTTGTAATTGTATGTGTGCATTTGCGTTAACCTTTAAATACAATACCTTATTTGGAGCAGATCTAAATTTCAAGCTTAAATCTGTCAGCTAAGTGGAAGTATAATTGCTTTACCTCTGACTCAGTGGTTAATAGTGGCTGATCATGTAATAGTGACTACTGATTGTACTCCCCATCATGGAATTACAGCAGCTTTCTTCAAATACTTTTGTTATGAAAAGGATACTATGAAGAAAGGATTTGGGTTTAATAGCTTAAGTTGATTTATTCGTGATTAATCATGTGTATTTGCAAGCAAGGTAATTAAATAACCAACTAGGAAAGAGAGCTTGCAAGCTATATTTATTTAATGATCCAAAACACGGAATAATCCAGGCATATGCTGTAAACCAGGGGCTTTCTTTAGTGCCTGCCAGACCCAACAGCTTTCCCTTCCTCTGCAGCCCCATGTACCTACCTGTATCTACTCCTCAGTCTGGTCTTGTGAATATCATTTTTCTCATGGACCCTTAAAAGTCATTGAATACCAGGCTTGTTGTTGGTTGGTTGGTTTGGTGTTCTTTTGTTGTTTCTTTTTTTCCTTTAGAGAGCGTAACAAGTTTCACTAGTAATGACAACTTCAAGACTAAACTGCTTTCTCTTCCAAATTACAACCTTCTTGAAGTGTAGGTCACCACATTGCTTACCATTTCTTTCTTCTCAGGAATGCATCACCAGTTAAACTCCCTGAATAGCAACTTCTCTGGTATTTGTAATGTATGGTGGAATTTTTGTTTTCTGAAGTTCCGTTCTGCTCTCTCACCTTTGTTTACCTCGAGGTTTTGTCTGTTACTGGCTCTGATCTGTCCACCTCATTCATGTTTTTTTCTCTCCTGAAGTTTTTTGTGGGTATTTGCTCCTTAAGTTGAGAACTTCTCCCTAAGTATCCTGCAAGCTATGGACAGAAGGGCCTAAAGAATTACTTTTTCCACACCAGTGATAGTTTGACTTAAGGAAAGGTAGACAAATTGGTAGTTGTGCTATTTGAATAGCATATTATTAAAGAAGCGTTAAATGTGTGTGCTTGTTCACTGAGCACTAAAGGATCCTAGTCATAGTGACTAGTAGCAGGAAGATTACTTAAGTACTTACTCTGATACTAGCTTCTGGATGAGAATTTTCTCCTAAAACTCATGTACAAGAAAATAAAATGTTAGAGCTGTATAAAATACTGGAATAGAACACAAAATTATTATTTTACTTTCAACTCCTCCAAGGAATATGAAAATGTTCGTCAACAACATGAGAAAGTGAAACAAAGCCGAGACCAAGCCAAGGCAGTAGTGAAGAATCTAAAAGAAATGCAGTCCCCAGTGACAAAAAAAATCCAAGAAAGTGAAGAATGTTGTAAGAGTCTGGATATGAAAATTAGAGAAAAGGTAGGTGTTTTAAGTTCTTAGTTAATGTACGTACTATTTCAGGTGTTCCCTCTTCAACTTCTGTAAAGTGTAAAGCAGTAGCCTCTTTTCTGGTCTGCCATAATGGTGTGTTTCAGAAGACATTTTTCTGAAGTACTTGTGCCCTTGTTTCTTAAGCATTCTCCATGTCTCTGTTCCATTAAAAACCATAAAACTCATGCAGTACTCATGCAGTAAACCTTCAGTAGCAACTCTCAAAATCTACTCTCTTGGCATTATAAGAGCATTTAAATTTTTTATTCTCTTCATAGAACCTTAAAAATCTTCAGGGGTATAATGTTGCAGTTTCCCTGAGTTAGATATTTAGACTGAATTAGTTGCCTCTTTTCATCTGTTTTGTAGTTTGGATTTGTGTGTTTAATTTAAGCTAAATAACAACTTCTCTGTCCTCTAAGTGTTACTTCAATTTTTAACCTAATAATTTTTTAGCAGACGTTAATCCTCCATCAGTTGTGAACACTTCTAAGCATAAGAGAATTTAATGGTAAACCCACCTATGTCTTACAGCTCACTATTTTTTGAATAGCTGCTCTCTCTGAGGGTTTGGGAAACTACTATTTCTGTATGACAATGTATCGGGTCTGACTGAGCTGGAGTTAAGTTTCCCCATAGCAGCCCTCCCAGTGCTGTGCTTTGCACTGAGAGCTGGAAAGGTGCTGATAACACACCCCTGTTGTGGCTGCTGCTGGGCAGGGCTCACACAGCACCAAGCCTGCTTTTCCAACATTCCCCTGCAGTGGGATGGGGTGGACAAGATCCTGGGAGGGGACACAACCAGGACAGCTGACCCAAATTGACCAAAGGGATATTCCATACCACATGATGTCAGCTTAGCAATAAAAGCTAGAAAAAGGAGGAGGAAAGGGGGCATTGGCTTGTCCCTTGCAGCAACCACTACATGTTTGGAGCCCTGCTTCCTGGAGAAGGGGCCAGACAGTGCTTGCTGATGGGAAGTAGAGAACAAATATTTTTTTTTCTTTTGCTTCTGTGCGTGTGGCCTTGCTTTGCTTTTCATTAAACTGACTTTGTTTTAGCCTACAGGTTTAATCTTATTTTCTTCCCCTGGTCCAGCTGAGAGGAAGAGGAGAAGGGGGGTGATAGAGCAGCTTGGTGGGTGCCTGGCACCCAGCCATAGCGAAACCACCACACTCACTCTGCATCTCTACAAGTAGAAGTGAGTTAAAATACATGCATATCTTTGCCTGCTTTTGGAGAAATAAGCTCATACGCTTTTGGAGAAAAGAGTTCAATACAATAAGCTTCTGCAGGAAAAATAATGGATTATGAAAGCTTCCACATAAATAATAGGCTAACACTAGTAACAAGCTTAAGACATTCGAACAAATACTTTTGAAAATCTTTCCTCTCCAAGGGCAAATGAGTTGCAGAAACAAACAATGAAAGAAACCTAAAGCTAACAGAACAACCTAGGGCCACAGCCTGTTAACACTACATCTGTATTCCTTAGATTGCACTGTCCAGTAGAGAATGCTTCCTGTAGAGAAATGTATACAGGACACTGATATCCTCTTTAGGTTGCACACCTTATGGTGGGAAGACTGATCAAGAGTTGTGTCAGAATACTATCAAAGCGCTCCTTTATTTGACTCTAGTGAGGTTTTCTTAGAAGAGAATTTGCCTAATCCCCTTTTAAATGAATGCATACTATTAGCCTCTGCAGCATCCTGAAGCAAAGGATTTCAGTGTTTAGTCATTCCCAAAAAAGCCCTCCCTTTTGTTTGTTTTAAAACATGCAAATATTGAAGTGCAACACTCAGTCACTTGATTTTGTTTTCTTACAACTGCAACTAAAATTAGTTATGGAGGATGGGAGGAAACAACCTGATGAACTCGAGGATGAAGAATAATAAGAAAAAAAATGTCAGAGAGGAAGAAAAGTAGACTGGAAGAATGAAAACCCAAGAAATGTTGCCACAACTACTCTGATAGAAGTAGGGTGGACCACTATGATGCCAGCTATCTTTCTGAGGATTTCTTCTTGTGGGAGCACCACAGTGCTAGGTTACATTGGAAAAACTTGCATGAATGGATAAACAACATGAGATGTTTGCTTCTGAAAACCTAAGTTTCAGAATGGTGAACCATACCTAGCTGAAATGGACAGAACTGGTCTCAGTAGACTCAACTGCACCCAAACCTTAATTTTAAGCTAGGCATTTGGATTTTGTTGGGAAGTTGCAGAAAAGAAATATCTTTCTATGGTGGCATATGCACACAATCAAACACAATATTAAAATGCAGATTCTTGCTCCATGGTGCATGTGAGCATTTCCAGGCTATATATGACATACGTGAACTTTTCTTCCAATTAGCTCTGACTTTTTCCTGCCATGTACTGACCTGGAAGATCAGTTACAGTACCTTCTATCACATCAAAAGGATCTACATATTTCAGACGCAGATTTTTATGCTGCCCTTTAAGAGGCTTATACTACAAAGCATGAAGGGTTTCATTTATTTTAATAAAAGTTAAGACTTTTTTTCCCTTATTTCTTTCTCATCATATTTATTCCCTGGGCACTACAGAGTATAAAAACAATACTGTATGTGTTTAAGATCATAGATACTTACAATGACTAAAAGAAAGAGTGCCTCAAGTACAATTTGAAAAATTAGTATTTAAAATTTCCTGCCTTCTCACTAGCATTATACAGTATACGTATTTGCAGTTTGTACACATACATATACATGTATGAATAAACATTTATGACTGTCTTGGCTGAATCACGCCCACCTAACCTCTTCAGTGTGGCAGCTTCAAAGTGTTGTATTAAAGCCTGTTGGCCAACTTCACATTTCCTGCTCACAGAACCCAAGCTAATAATCCGTGCCAGACTGCAGTTAGCTAATTCAAAAAGAACTTGCAAAAACCATTACACAAACCACAAAATGAAAATTTGAGCCTTTTTATTGTCCTGATGCAAGCAAATATGTTATCAAAATTGAAACATACCACACAGATTTTATATTGTTTTTAAAGCCTCAGGAGTAGTATTCATAGTAGAAGAAAGATGAAGGACATAGTTAATCAGTTATTTTAGAACAACTGCCTTCTGGGTGCAAAACCATTATGACCTTCAGGACTCCCTGGTCACAGCAGTTTAATGACTGTGTCACTGACTTTAGTAGCCATTAAGGAACTGCTGGGAGGCTGTTTACTGTTTCCACAGGCACTGACCCAATCTATAAGTCATGCCAAGTGACTACAAATTTGACCAGCCAAACTACTGTGCATGCCTGCAACTTCTTATCATCCAAGTCTTCACGATACATCTCAGAAAAAAATGCAACAGGAAAATTAGCCACCACATCTGCATTAGAGGAAAGGTGGTAGCCCTATCTTATTTTGGGACCACCTCACTCCATTTTTCAGTTGCTTATAGAGTTGCCAAGATGCAGTGATTTCCGCTCAGAATTTGCATGCTGGGTCCTTGCTTTAGGCTTGTTTTGGAAGACTTAAGCCAAAACAGTTCCATCATTTCTGAGAACAAGGCTAGGGAAAAAAAGGTTTTATTTTGCCCCTGTTTAAACAATTCTTTGAAAAGTTTGTGCACCCCTAGGCTTTGGAAGAGAAGCATGAAATGTGTCAGGGTTTGGTCTTTGTGCCAGAACTGTGCTTTCTGTCAGGTCATTAGTTTTTGAAAAAATAAGATTTGTAAGAACTGGGACATGGGCAGGATTAGAGGGAAAAAAAAATTGGACTGTTCAAAGCTGAGGAGCCCGGAGTAAGGTGGGGAATGGGAGCAATGCTGCCTATGGATCAGGATAGATAAGACCAAGCTGCATCAGTGAGGAGATGAGAGATGCAAAGACAGGCTGGAAGAGGCAAAAAAAAAGAGAGAAAGAAAGTTTCAGTAAACTTGTTTCTCTATACTGTCCCTCCTTCCAGAGCCTGAAGTATAATGCCTGACTTGCTGGTTCCCACTGCTCTTTGCTGTCAGACAAAACATGCTATGATGCACCTCCACTGATGGCCTATATTGAAGACAGTTGTTGAAATGAGTGTTCCATGTCAGCTATTTTCCTAGGTCCTAAACAGACTTATCTCTACAGGTAACTAACCTAAGTGTTTATACAATGTCACACAGTGCTCCTTCATTTTCTTCTGTTGGCTTGGAAAGAAAGAAAGAAACAAACAAAATAAAGCATGTAAGGACTTTTCAAGTATTTGGGTTGAAGTGCTGGATGTAAGTTTGCAAGGAAAACCCATAATCAGGTTCACTTTACAAACTGATAGTGTATATACATACCCAGCCATCATAAAAAACATAAAACTGCTATACTAAATTCAGCACATTATAGCTTGTGCGTGATTTATTATGTACAAATGACATCTACTACATATGCAAAACTGTAACTTAATCCTTATTCTAAACCTAATTTAATCTTCCTATCCAGGAAAAAAGACAGTGTAAAATAACAGCTTTAAACCAAGTCTAAGGCAGAACTTCACACACACACCCCAAATGCACAGTTAATTGGCTAGGGGATGTCTGAATTACATGCTGAACACATGCTGAGTTCTCTAAAGCCTAATAAATCTCACTTCTTATGATATTTGAGGAATGCCTCCGTGACAGAAACATTTTGCAACTTGTTTCCATGGGAAAGAAGGCTTTCCCATCACAAGACCTGAAGGACCCATTGCAGGCTTTTGAGGATTGCTGGAGGCCCACAAACCCTCTTGCTGCAGAGAACAGGTTTCTTCCCTCCTGCAGATCTCTGGACTCAGAAGCAGTGGGGATATTCCCTTGACTTCTTTTTTCTTCTCTGTACTGCTGTTCTCATTTCTTACTGCCTACAGACAGACTGGTAGCTACAGACAGGAAAGCTGCAATTCATTAAAAGCTTGCCATCCCAGGCAAGTTTTTCACAAGTGTTTTACACATACTAATTTATAGGAAAAGATAAAAATAGTTATTTATGAATTTGTATTGGAAAAGATTTTCCATGTAAATACCAGATGCTAAAACAACTGTCACCTCAAAGGCTACAAACATTCTTAACAGTCATACTTAGCTGCCATCATTACTCATAAAGTGTATTATGCTACACAAGCTACCAAACCTTTTTAGATGTAATAAAGAAATACATAAGCAGGGCATGACATGGTATGCTATAAGCTTGCCTTTTTAACCAATACCTTTTCACTATTTAAACAATGAGAAAAATACTTTTCTGAAAATAGTTTGGGATGATACTGTGAGAGACATTTCTATTATGAAGTTGCTGGGCAGTAATAAAATTATCTTTTTTTTTTTTTCTATATCAGTTCAAAGGGAATTAGAATTTCTATTACATTTTATGGAAATAAAATAATTTAAAAAAAAGGTATGTAGATAAAACCTACAGCAATTATCAAATACCTGAGAGAAAGCAGTAGCTAACAATTAGGTCTGAAATTTTCAGTGGAAATTTGCCTTTTAGCATAGTTAGGCAACACTGTCTTTGGTGACCTTTTTCTTTTACTGTGAATTTATTTCTAAGAAAATCATGTTTTTTTTTTTTCTTTAAGAAAAACTCAGTAAAACTACTGCCATTTAAAAAAATTATAGTGGGAAAAAAAGCTTAAGACGTTTGTCTATAATTTAGAAATACTTGAGTTATGAGACAAGTACTATCACACTGAAAAAAAGCTGAATTTATCTCAGTGTCATCAAGTAGTGATCCATATGGTCCTCCCCTGGATAACTCATAGATAGTGAAAACCCATTACAGAAATCAGGATAACCACAAAAGTAGCACCTACACAAATCTGTGTAAGATTCAGTCTTTGCAAAAAGAGTGGAGATGATGAATACTTATGGGGTGATATGAAAGATTATATTATTCTTATTAACTTGCTCAGACAACAAAGTGACCTCTCCAACCAGACACTGCAAATACTTCAAGTCCATTGCTCTAAATTACACTGACTTCTGTTTTCATATTTTAACACAATGCTTAAGAAAGCAGTATCAGCTTTCCATTTTGACCAGAAATTGCCAGTACTGACCTTTTAGATATGTTAAAATCTGTAATCACATAGGAAAAAAACAAAAAGAGTGATGAAAAAACAAGACACTCTCGTTTAGAACTCCTTAGGTGAAATCTCCACAAATACTGTGTTGTAGTCACAGGGCACTAGTTGAGGACACCAGGGCTACACTGACCTATTCCTGGTATGAAAGCCCTTTATCAGGGCTTCCATGGGCAACTCACTATAGTTCCTGGGGAACCGTTTCACTTTGCAGGTATAGCTCAGTTACGATTAATACCCAGATAAAAAAGAACCTTGGGAGGTAAAGACAACAAAAATCTCCATCCAGAATTTGACAGAGTTGAAGAGCTGGCTCTTACCTTGCAAGGCATGGGCTTTTTGAAAGAGATTTCAGCTTGAGTCCAAACTCCCTTGGGAGAGTCCAAGACTGACCAGATTTTCTCTTGAACAACATGGTTCTCCTCAAAGATATAAACAGCAAGAGTTCCACTCATTTTGAAAAATCCATATAAGGCATAATAAAAGCGTAGACAAAACTGCAAGTTTCCTGGCAAGGTTGGGCCATACAGACGTCCGATGTACCCAGGCTGTGATGTAAACTTTGTGTTCGCCAACAAATAATAACCTGAAAAACAGCACAATTATTGAGTATTTCTAGTACACAATTAGCACGGATGATTTGTTATTAAAGCAGCTTACATTATTGCATCAGACTTTGGTTATAAAAACAGCTTTTACTGGCAGGAAAGAGTTTGTCACACTCTCTTTGAAAGGAAGGAAGAATATTTCTAAAATCAACCTAGCTACTTGAAGCTAAAATGGTACATGAATACACAAATAGATGTGTGATTTTCGGTACTTTTCACTATGGGGCTTCACTATGCAACATTTCACAGTGTTCCCTTAAAAATACCAACTATCCTAAGCCTGGAGGAGCTAAGAGCCTACCATTCCTCTATACTAAAAACAATACATTAAGCTACTATTATATTTGTTTGCCTATTTTTGTGGAATCATCCCTTCAGTGACTACAGTAGTATAGTGACGATATTCTGATTTACAGCCCTGCATGACTATTCAGTAGGTGGCCTTCCCCCCTTACATGTGGGGAGGCACACCCAGAGTCACAACTAGGACAGAGTAGTGTACAATGATTTTTAATGTCAGGGAGTTGCAGTGAGGCAGCCTAACCAGTGTGCTGATGACATTATTCAACAGTGAACAATGATACAGCAGGTTAACCTTTAACCTGGGGATTTATCTCCCTGGAAATGTTCAGGGACAGGCTGAGTGTGGCTTTGAGCAACATAGTCTAGAGAAAGTTGCCCCTGCCCAGAGCACTGAGGTTAGAACTAGACAATCTTCAAAGTCCCTTACAATCCAAATCATTCTATGATTCCAAGAATCTCTATATCCAGTTTGACTCTTTCAGTGAAAAGGAGTTTTGACTTACCAAACCCAGTAGTGTGATCTCCTGCTCTATACACATTACGCTTCACTTTCACTCTGCTCCATCCTGGGCCATCTTTGTCATCCTGGTAAAAATTACACAGATCATCCTCAAAATTGCAGCCTACCTTCACAGGATTGAATGGAGTTCCTGAAAAATAGATGCATATGTTCAGTTAGGAAGAGCATAGAGAAACATTTGAAGCACAAGGATGCCAAAGTATACTCTGAGCATGTGCAATGATGTTACACATATATAGTGTAAAGTCAAATTTATGTCAAACTATCTATTTTCTATTGCAAGTAGGTGTTACTTTCTTATATTTTTGTTGGAGCTGGGAGGAAACCTCCTTTACAGCTCCTATAAAATACAAATAAGCTACAGGTATTAAAAGAAGATTCTTCCTTCAGGACATGCACAAAGTCATTCAGAACATTTCTTTTCATCCTGCTCCTTCATTCAAAAGATATTTGGACAAAATGAGTGTCAGTCTGTGTTTATGTGTGCATGGGGATCATATATTCCTTTTAGTTTCCAAGATATAACTTTATAACATCAACAGTTCATATTCTTTTACAGAGCACTTTTTAAAAAACGCTTTTGTAGTCATGTATAATATCTGTGCATATGCATGTCATACGTACATAAGTTAAATAGCTTTTCGTTCATGTACCACCTCAGAGTTACTGACCTCTGGAGCTATGCTTCATGCATTTTAGCACTGCAGCAAGCAAGCTGCACCATTATAGTGAAGTCGATTAAAAGCTAAGCCTCCTAGCCCTGCTGATGTCTCCCTCTTGATCTGTGACATGGAATTCACAGGTCAGGATTTCCTTCAGTATGAAAAATTTACCCCGATGAATGGGTGCTTTTAACTAAAGCACTTCTACTTCTTTAAAAGCCTCATCAGTTATTTATACCAGATGCTGGGGGAAAGAGGGACACAAGCCAAAGCTGTCATGCAATTTTTGGCTAGGCCAGGAGTCAAGACCCTGTAAGCATCACTCTACAGCAGCATGCATGATTCTCCTGCACAGAAGAGGGACGTCCTGGCAAGGACAGGGACACAGGCCAAAATTTTGGCTTTCAAGAGAAGCTTGTGGTCTTTTCAGCCTCAAGTAAGCCAGATCTAAGCATTGCCCATGTGTCTTCCTCTGCCTACAGAGAAAAAGGAGGCAGCCCTGGCCTCCTCCTTCTACTTTCCTAGCTAGAGAAAATGTAATTGGAGCGTTACCAGATCCATGCAGCATTAAAATCATCTTTTGATTCATCCTTTGGTGAGCAAGTTTAATATTCTGGTAACTTTTCCCTTCATTGGCTAACACTGAGACCTTTTTTGACCAAAAGTTCTAGAAAGTTGGAGCTGAGATTTGTCCTCCCTGACACAGAAATAGGAGCACCTACCAGAAAATACCCAATATCAAAGGGACCTTGTATCCTCCTCTCACCGGGCTGACAGCAGCAGCCTAAATGAAAGGAGTTAATGGATACAAGTCCACGCTCAGGGTGTGAGGCAAACTCCCTCCATATCCACCTCATGCTATCAGTTTCCTCTGTACAACAGGTATGAGGCTCTGGATGTGGCAGGCCAGTCAATGGAGGATGGGGATGATGGTCCATCTACACCAGAGGTGTCACCAAGGTCAGAAAGGCCTAAACCCCCCATCACAAGCACCTTCACAAGAAAGAAAAGACAGGTTACAGCTGTAGGCAACTCCCTTCTAAGGGGAATGGAAGATCCAATTTGCAGAACAGACTCTCCTCCTAGGGAAGTCTGCTGCTTCCCTGGGGCCTGAGGTAAGGACATTACAAGGAAACTTCCTGGCTTGGTACGGCCCTCACACTATTACCTCTTACTAATCTTTCTTGTGAGTGGAGATGAACCCTTTAGTCCAAGAACAATCAAAAGAGACTTCATGGCCATGGGACAGTTAGTAAGGGAATCTAGGGCACAGGTTATTTTTATCTCTCTCCTTCCAGCTGTGGCCAGTGACATTGGAAGAAACAGATGAACACAGTCAATTAGTACATGGCTCAGTGGCTGGTGTCACCACCACAATTTTGGGTTTTCTGATAAGCAGATGGCCTACATAGCAGCAAGCTTGCTGAAAACAGATGAGATTCATCTTCCTCAAAGCAGGAAGAGGGTCTTTGCTCAGGAGCTTCTGGGGCTCGTTGACAGGGTTTTAAACTAGACTTGAAAGGGGACGCGAGTAGTATCAGGCTTGACTGTGACAAGCTGTGGGGTGACACACCATGGTTAGAGGGACGGGTGCTAGCGAGGGCCCTCAGGCTGTTGCTCTGAGTCATGCTGAGGACACTGTAGCACACTCAAAGTCTTAGAGAGACGAGACAGGGGCTCCTGAGGTAATAGGCGCCAATAAGGAAACACGGTAAAATATCTCAAAGGCATTAAAGGGACTTCCTCTAAGAAGGTGGCCCAGACAATAGCCCAGTTGAAGTTCTTCTACACCACTGTGTGCAACATGGGCAACAAACAGGAGGAGTTCGAAGCCACCATCCTGCAAGAAAGCTACAACCTTGTTGCCATTACTGAAAGTTGGTGGGACGAGTCCCATGACTGAAGTGTAACTATCAATGGCTACAGGATGTTCAGAAGGGACAGGCGAAGAAGAAGGGGTGGAGATATTGCCCCCCTCTATCAAGAAATAGATAGGATGTCGAGAGCTGTTCCCGAGGAACAGCCATGAGCAAGACAAAAGCTTATGGGTAACAATTAGAGTGCAAGTCAACAAAGGGAACCTTGTGGTTGCCTAATTAAGGGGAGCCTATTGCCAAAGCATTCCCACTCCAGCTGCCCGAGGCTTCACACTCACAGGCTCTTATCCTGCTTCGGAACTTCAACCACCCCAACACCTCTGGAAGAGTAGTATGGCAAGCTGCAGGCAATCCAGGAGACTTCTGAAATGCATGAAGGATAACTTCTTATTCCAGGTAATAGACAGCCTTACCAGAGATCATGTGATGCTGGACCTGATGGTCACCAAAACAAGTGAGCTAATAGGTGACATCAAGATTGGAGGCAGACTGGGCTGGCATGTTCACACACTGGTGGAGTTCACAGTCCTGAGGGATATGGGTCAGGCAAGGAGTAAAGTCAGGACCCTGAATTATAGGAAAGCAAAATTCCAGCACTTCAAGGACTTAGTCAATAGGCCACCCTGGGAAACTGCCCTCAGGGGCAAGGGAGCAGAACAGAACTGGCAGATCTTTAAGGACACTTTCCACAAACTGCAAGAGCTCTCAATCCCCAGGTGTAAGAAATCAGGCAAGGAAGGCAAGAGATGGGAATCGCTGAGTTGAGCCCTGCTGGTCAAACTAAAGAGCAAGAAGGAACTGTACAGGCAGTAGAAGCAGGGATGGCTATCCTAGGAAGAGAACAGGGATGCTGCCCAGTTCTGTTAGGATGGGGTTGGGAAAGCCAACCTGTGTCTGGAGCTGAACTTGGCAAAGGGTGTATAGAATAATAAGAAGGGTTTCTATGGGTGTGTCAGCCAGGAAAGGAAGGTCAAAGAAAGTATACCCCTCTGATGAGCAAGACTGGCAAGCTGGTAACAGCAGATGAGGAGAAGGCTGAGGCTCTCAACAACAGTTTTGCCGCAGTCTTCACTGGCAACCTCTCTTCTCACACCTCCTGAATTAATAAACAAGATGGGGACCAGGGGAGTAAGGTCCCTCCTATTGTATGTGAAGATCAGGTTTGTGACCACCTGAAGAACCTGAACATACATAAGTCTGTGGGACCTGTTGAGATGCATCACAGAGTCCTGTGGGAATTGGCTGATGTAGCTGCCAAGCCACTCCCCATGATATTTGAAAAGTGATGGCAGTCAGGTGAAGTTCTGATGACTGGGAAAAGGAACATTGAATCCATTTTTAAAAAAGGTAGAAAGGAACAGCCTGGGAGCTATTGACCTGTCAGCCTCACCACTGTGCCTGGAAGATCATAGAACAGATACTCCTAGAAGCTGTGCTAAGGCACATGGAGGACAGGGAGGTGATTTGAGACAGCCAGCATGGCTTCACAAAGGGCAAATCCTGCCTGACCAACCTAGTAGCCTTCTATGATGGAGTGACTACATCAGTGGACAAGGGAAGAGCACCTATCTGGACTTCTGTAAAGCCTTTGACTTAGTCCCCCACAACATCCTTCTCTAAATTGGAGACGTATGGATCTGATGGATGGACTGTTTCATGGATAACAAATTGGTCGGATGATCATATTCAGAGGGTAGTGGTCAGTGGCTCACTATATAGGAGATCGGTGACACCAGGGCTGTTCGGTATCTTCATCAATGACATAGACAGTGAGATCAAGTGCATCCTCAGCAAGTCTGCAGATGACATGAAGCTGACTGGTGCAGCTGACATGCCAGAGGCATCCAGAAGGACCTGGACAAGCTTGAGAAGTGGGCCCTTGTGCACCTCATGAGGTTCAACAAGGCCAAGTGCAAGGTCCTGTGTGTGGGTCAGGGCAATTCTTGGTATCAATACAGGCTGGGGTATGATGGGATTGAAAGTATCCATTTGGAGAAGGACTTGGGGGTACTGGTGGATGAAAACCTAGACATGAGCCAGCAATGTGTGCTCTCTGCCCAGAAGGCCAACTGTATTCTGGTCTGTATGAAAAAAAGTGTGGCCAGCAGGTTGAGGGAGGTGATTCTGCCCCTCTCCTCCACTCTGGTAAGACCACATCAAGAGTACTGCATCCTGCTTTGAGGTCCCCAACACAAAAACGAACACGGACCTGTTGCAGCAAGTCCAAAGGAGGCCACAAAAATTATCAGAGCGCTGGAACAGCTCTCCTGTGAAGAAAAGCTGAGAGAGCTGGGTTTGTTCAGCCTGGGGAAGAGACAGCTCCAGGGAGACCTTAATGCTGCCTTTCAATATGTAAAGGGGTCTTAGAAGAAAGATGGGGACGGCCATTTTAGCCGGGCCTGTGTAGTGACAAGACAAGGGGGAATGGTTTTAAATGACAAGAGGGTAGAAACAGGTTGGACATAAGGAAGACATTTTTTACAGAATGTCATAAAACACTGGAATGGGTTTCCTTGAGAGGTGGCAGATGCCTCCTCCCTGGAAACATTTATGGTCAGTCTGGACAGGGCTCTGAGCAACATGATCTAGTTGAAGCTGTCCCTGCTCATTGCAGGGAAGTTGGACTAGATGATGTTTAAAGGTCCTTTTCAACCCAAACCATTCTATGATTCTCTGATTCCTTGAAAAATGAGGAAGAAACTTAATTATGTTATATACATTGACATGGCTTAATACAAGGAGAATGGACATGTTCTGCTTTTTAATTTCTCTACTCAAAACAATTGAAGATGGAAATAGGGGTCAAGTCTCAAGGATTAACCTGTTTTGTCGTATTTCAACAAAATATAGAGCAAATAATTGGCATCCATTTCTCAAATAGAAAAAGAAAAGAAACCAAGTTATCAAAGTCACAGTTAGTTGGCAAAGATCTAGCTGAACCTATCAAATTTACTAGCCAGAGTAGGCTGTGAACTTGGACTGTGACAGTGTGAATAAGTTGGGGTTTGGGTAGAATATACTATAAAATTTATCCTATACCTCAACATATATAAGCCACCTGAAATTTAAAATGTAAAATAGAGATGGGCACACAACTACGGCAAATACAGCTCAGGATTTTTGTTGCATAACAAAGCAAAACCAGCACAAGCATTGAGGAGTTAATGAAAGAATTAGATTTATGCAGCCAAGAGTTGTGGATTAGTAACATCTGGAATCTACTCCCTATTGATACCTGAGCAGTGCAGGTAAAGCTAGCAGAGACACAAGCTGATAAAAAAACCCTAAAAATACCTTTTTCCGTGATCACTTGAAAACACTAGCCAAAAATTCAAACTTGTGAACAAAAGAATGGATGCCCTCAGTGGGAAACCACTAATCCACTGCTGACTATAGCTTGTCACTATAGAAAAGTCCAAGCAACAAGTACACAACTACTCAAGAGGCTGCATTCACAAACAATGAAGTCCTTCAGCCTAAGTGCTTTGACAGCAGAGGTCATGTAAATTCATCTGAGTGCTGGTGCTATGAAAACCTATTAAAAACATGACAGACACTGTTTGAGATAAATCACACCTCCTGAAAGAGTGAAGACAGGAAGGCAAGGCTCCCACTTTGTCTCTGAAGGACACCTCAGGGCATGCAGCATGGAAGAAGATATTCCCTACATCAGCAGTGATGAAAAGCCAGACATTTTCTTCCTCATACCACACCTGGGGAGATCCCCCTCATTTTCTGCAACTGGCCTGCAAGTGGTAATTTGTTCAAAATCTGATGTGATGTAAACACAGCATTCAGTCCAGCACTCCAGTTTCAGATCCCCGAGGTGAGGTATTTGGAGAGGAAGCATTAAAGATTTATTTCTGGATCAAATGAATGGCATTAATGTTTATCTCTCTTTTGTCACCAGGAGGAAGAGGATCCTAATAGTACTGGCCAGTTGAGAAGGCAGCATCTGCACATGACTACCATATATTGCACGTACTGACAGTTCAGAGAGGCAGAGCAAAGGGAGAAAACAAGAAAGGTAAATAGCAATGAGAACTCAAACCTGTCTGATTGCTGCAGTAAACTGGAGAGAAAGAAATGTCATCAAGGGCAACGTAACCTCCCTTGGCACTGTTGAAAGCAACTTCAAATATTACCTGGAAATGATAATCATTTGTTATTCATCTACCATATATACAACAATAATTTCGGTATACAAAATTGGTATACGACATAATTCTGATCGGCTGTCCCAGACAGATTCCATGACATCTCAGATAGCACTGCAGGTGTTGGGAACAAATTAAATTATATCACTTATTAGGGATGAGAGCATTACTCTGGCATCAGATTTTTGCCCACTCAAGGTCAAGAAAAAATCAAGGGGAACATAGCTCTTCTACTTTATGAAACATCAGTGCTAAAGATGCAGTAAGGCTACTGCCATGATACCACAGAAGTCAAATATTCAGGGTCATCAGTCTGCATTAACTAGAACTCCAAAGCTGCCAAATTATTACTCTGTCTAGAATATGTCTGGAGCGAGAGCTAAAAACAAACTGTAAGGATTACTCTGCTATTACAATATTAAGTTTTACTATTTTCAGTAAAGTTCATCAGACACTGAAACCATGACTTGGCATCAGCTGGCAGGGAAGATTTCCTTTAAAAAATTTAGTTTATCTTAACTAAAACAGAAAAGAAACAGAAAAGCTATCCCGGTGCTTTGTCTACCTCAAAAATAAATTTTAAAATAAAAAAATTTGTACTTAGCCATTTCCAAGGGACATCATTTCATCAAATAAATAGAAGATAGTATGTAACTCTGGAGAAAGTGTCTTAAAATTTCCCTTAAGCATCAAATCTCTGAGTTACAGGAAAACTGTGAGAAAAGGCCTGAATGACAAGGCAATGCCAGGGATAAAACAAGGATATAAGGACAAATGCTTGCAGACTGAGATCCTGTCCAGTGAAAGCAATGCTTGTAATGCCTCACATAAGGATGGGAGCCAAACTAGGAAAGACACCTGAGGTATCACTGTCTGGATGAAACAAAGAGGAAGACCCTCCTGAAGCCACTGAATAAATTATATGAAAGGTTTAGTCTTATTTCTATAATCTCTAAAATAATTACTGAGTTGGATTACATAAAAATTCCTGGAGCAGAATAAAGGCCCATCTAGCCCAGTGTCTGGTTTCCAACAGAGGTCAGCTACAGAAAGAACTGAAGATAATGTGAAGTTTTCAATTCTTCTTCCCTCACATTGCATTCCTGATGGATTCTTTCTATCCTATTAATTTGTTAATTACTTTTGAACTGATCAGAATAAAGGTATCAATAGTATACTATGGAAGTGAGTTATGTGATGTGGAAAACACTTTGGTTTACTTTAAAACTTTCACCCGGTGATTAAGAATTTGGAACAGCAACATAAATCATGAGAAAAAAAGGAACAGTTAGTCTTTTCTGTGTCATTCACCGTTTTTATTAACCTCTACCATATTATACTTCAGTCACCCTTTTTCCAGGCTGAAAAATATTATTTCTTTAGTGCAACTTCTCCATACTTTTGATTATCCCCATCTCCCTCTTGTTGTTCTATAATCTTTTTTAACTGAGCGGTTTGGAGTTGCATACTCTGCTGAACACAGGGGTACCCTGTGCATTCATCCAGCGGTATGACATCTTCTGTTTTGCTGTTTATTCCAGTACAGATAGTTTCCAACACTTTGGATGGTTTTCTGAATGGCACTAAGAACTGAGAGGATATTTGCACAAAAAACTAACCACAGTAATGCCAAGCTCTAAGCAATCATTAATTAATTTCCACCTATAGTGCTGGGCCTGTTTTTCCACTTGCATTATATTTATTGAATAAGTAATTCACTTACTATTCAGAATTATGAGACCTTATCAGATTTAATGTCCTTTCCCATACTATTTGAAGTCTGACAATTCAAATGGACAACTTTGTTACTGATATTACAGAGTATAAAGGACTGTGCAACATCTGATGAAAATTAGCTTTACCCCTAATAATTTCTGAAAATTTGCAGGCTTACAGTTAATTAACAAATAACTTACATGGAGTTAAAACAAGTAGAATGAAAGCTGATCCATTTTTAATCCTAGTATTAGAAGTATATATAAGGAGACAATATTTATGTGTGTATATAAAATATATATACACTGTTTATTCCAATCTTCTAAGATACTTGTATG
>JANHFX010015774.1:0-13942 GCA_027560015.1 Chloroceryle amazona
CTAGTTTAAGTACATTTATAAATGTTTTAGGAAGTGTTAGATAATGCTTTTCTATAGTTTAGTGTGTGTTTGTGAAATTGCAGGTGATGTCTAGGAAGAGATTATGCTAGTAATTTTTGTGTGTGCGTCTGAGTTGCTAGGAAAGATGAATAAGGATTTTTTTCATATGTCGTTACTCAAAGCCATAAATTGTTTGTATAACAGCTTTCAATTGATCACTTGTATTTTTTGTAATTTTTTTTAATTGGTCTCTTATAGTTAAAATTGCTGTATGAAATTAAAAATGTCTCTTTCTTTTCTTTTTAACTTTTCCCCCTCCCATTCTAGGAAGATATGAATTTAAATGAAGACAAGAAGATGCCGTTGAGGGAAAAAGATTTTAATACCAAAAAAGAAATGGTGATGCAATATATTAGCACTGCTTCAAAGTCTGTAAGTAACTTTGTCTGAAGTACAACAAAAATGACAATGTTATTTCCTATTGGAGAGAAAGTGATAGGTAATTGTTGCATTCTTTTGACTAACTTTTGTTTCTCATAGACACAAATATTTTTAAGGGGCACTACCTATTTATTTTACAAGCTGCAGTGAAGATATTCACTTGTACTTGAGGTGTGTCTTCTGTACACAGAACATTTCTTTTTTTGTAAAGGTATGGCTCACAGTGGGGATGGAAAGATTCTGCAGAAAACTTCTTGGAAGTTTCATGTGAACTTTTTTTTTGGGTTTGGTCTGTTGTAGCACTGTTTAAAGACTCCCTTAACTGATTAGCCTTTTTCATACTTGACTTAGTACAGAATGCATGTTGTGTTGTTATTTAGTAGTTGATAACAAAAGCATTGCAGATGGACCCAATTAGGGTCTGTTTTTTTACTTACAGGGACGGTTACAGATTGCTTTAGAGAAGTGCAAGCAGTTGTGTACTGGGCAGCTTAAGAATTAAGTTGGCATGAGGAAAACTACTTAGTTTTTGCCAAGTGGGGTCTGACTCCCCTGCTAAACGCTGCAATGCTAATATTGTCCTCAGGCCTTTTGTTTTAAAATTAATATACTAGATTCTTTGACTCTCCCTGCTCCATGCATATACGGATAGCAGTAAAAAATGCCCATATGTAATTGTAACTAAATACTGAGAAAAGACTACATTAAAAATAGTACTTGAAGTGAGATATTTATCTTACTGTCTACTTGAAATGATGTACCTTATTGTGAAGGCAAATACTTAGTGGACTGAACTCACTGGAAAGTGTTTTATTTAAGATGAGCTTATCAAAGCTACTAGTCCTTCTACAGCATAAAGGTTCATTATTACTGGAAGATTCAGACGACTAGCCTGTTTTTCTTTTAGGAAATAAAGAAAATTCAGGCTAGTAAATCTCACAACATTCTTGAAGTTTCTCATCTCAAACCAACATGTCAGGGATTATGTGTCGTTGACACCCCTAGCCTCCTGGTACTTAATTCTGGCAGAGAACTGAAGCCTATAGCACAGTAGCTCCCTCTTTCTGAACGCCTGTTGCAATAATTATATTTTTTTTTGTGTCTCTGATTGCCATCACACTTGTTTTTTGTCAATGGAGCTTCTTGCAATGTGCCCAAAGCTCCTCATCCTTGCAAACTCTTTTTTTTTCCTGGCATACTCTTTTGTGTCTCAAGTGTATTGTACTATGTGTGCCTTCACAGTCTAGAGAGAAGGGTGCATTACATGCCCAGGGCACTTGGCTAAATTTTGGTCTACCTTGCCTTGATGAAAGAGTGTCATAGTTTTTCAGAAGAGCTGAAGTGCCATATTGACTCTATTACATACAACTAATCTCATTTTGGGTCTCTCTTCGTATGAGTGATACTGCAATAACATCTTCTGGAAGTTCCTATTTCTCAAGGTTAAGGAGACTGTACTACAGCTATATTATGTTAGGCCAAATATCCTCATTTGCAACTGCTATGCAGTGCACCGAGCAGGTTTCATTTTAAGTAGTTATTGTTATAGTAAATGTTAAAATGATGAACAGAGGCTGCACCTCTAATGAATGATTTACTGAAAATTAAGCAGCTTCTGGTGATCTAAGTGGACTCCAGTATAGTCAAAACATTGTCATTGACCCCAGCATCAGGATTCCTGTTTCTTAGAAATGCACAACTCCTTTCCAGTATTCATAAAGTACATTTCTCTTACTCATGCATCTAGAAATGCTGAGTTTGGTGGGGCTGTGTTCAGGTGCTTATTTACATATAGAATACTGTGACCTACTTCTGTGTATGCGTGAGTGAGGGGGGAGAATGGACTTCGGCAACTGCACGACAGTTATAAAGTGAAGCCCTTTATTACCGGTACATCCCTTGGTTATATAGAGCGAGCTTCACTGGCCACGCACACCAACAATGATTGGATACATGTGAGAGCCCACATGCTGTTCACGTGCCTAAAGCTACTACATGATTGGTTGCTATCTAACTCGCCCAGTACCCACCACGTCCTGTTTTTCTTATCTTTGTTCTGCTTTATCTTCTTGCTTCATTGCCTTTTTTCCACCATTCTTCTTCCTTCGAGCTCTTTTCCATAGTTCAAGGACAGTTCATGACAACAGTGTCTGTTTTCTTCCAACCGAGATCCCACACGTGAGATGTTTAGAATGGATCCCTCGCTTGAGGACTCAAAGTTACTTAAAAGTAACCAGAGTTCTACTGACAGACATGGTCCAATACTCATTCATTTCAATCCACTTTGCTTAGAGACTTCTAAACCAGTTGACTGAAACCATGCTTCTGTGTATAGGTCTGTATATTTGCAAGTATGCTTTTGTCATCACTGTTAACATGTTCACGGACTTCCTGCAGAAGAGCTCCTAAGAATAAGCAGTCTTGGGGTTGGGGATGCTAGTAGTACTTACTGAAAATCTGCACAATAGCAAAGGGTCTGTGCTTGGAAGCATTCTGCTCAAGTACTTCATTATTCTGTTAGTACTTTCTTGTTTTCTTATAATGTATAGTGTTTAGATGAAGCCTTATTTCTTCCCTTAAAAACCATTATCTTGGAGATGTATATCACATATTGTTTAACCATCATGGCTTGAAAATCTTGAACGAGATTTCTGTCTGCTGTGGTGTTGTGTTGTTTATGAGGAAACAGTCAGAGAAGGGAACAACAGTTGTGTTTAAAGACTATTATGGAGTGTGAATTCTCATCTACCAAAAGCAGTGTGGTTCTGTTTGTTGTTAGAGATTGTTATGTCCCATGTATTTTTTGTGGGTTTTGTAGCTGTTTGTATGTATTAGGATTATTTGAGGTTAGAAACAGCGTCACATTAAGTGCTATATAAACACATGTAAAGATGTTCCAGTCCAGATAAGTTTTTAAAAATCGGTTTCCATGTTTTGGAGTTAATACTCCATAATATAATAACAAAATTTAAAAAACTAAACTAAAAAAAAAAAATAAAGCAGCACTGCTATAATGTTGCTGTACTGTAAGTTTTGCTGTTCTGTATGTTGAACACACACAAACTGGGTTTTTTAAAGTGACTTTTCTTCACGGGATTTCATTTTTGTTGTGCAGCTTACTCCCTTGTAATGTTTTAACTGAGTTAATTAATGCTGACTTCATACTGCATCTGCTCACAGACCAGTTGTTCTTCAGTTGAGCAATTAAATTTCTAGAGGCACTGATGCCTCAAGATATTTCCTGTTTCTCAGTTAACTTGAGCATTTTCAACTTAGCAGCTTTTCCCATGCTGAAATATGGCTAATAGGATCAGTCTCACAATTGGTACCAAATGCAGCTCTCATGTTATTTAAGCACTGGCAGATGTATCCTATTCTTTCCATACTACAGAATCTTGACTTAACTATGTATGAATAAGTGGTACTTGGTACTGTGGGTTTGTTGTACAGACATTCACAATTTATTGGCATCTTTTGCATAGGATAATGTTCAGGTGGGGAATCTAGTCTGAAGTGGGATGGCTGGTTACTGTCTGGATGTTAATGTGAGGCTCCATTGCTTGTGACATGGTCTTCAGGTGGGTCAGATGAGACTCTAAAACAGCATTCTAGTGAATTCTTACAGCCTGGATGGGCTCTTGTCCCACATGACCTTTTCACTGCACACATTGCTATTTTTTATACTGAATTACTTCAAAAATCTCTTTGAACTATCTTAACTGTATGTCCTGTCCATATGACTGTCCTATATGACTGTTACTGCATCAAAGGAAAGCCATTTTACTGACTATTTAGGAGTGTTTTAGTTATATCCAGCTTGGTCAGTATCACAGCAGGAACTGCTAAGAGAAGTCACTGGGAATGATGGATTCTCCACCAAGGATATTAATTCATATGTTTAGGCATACAAGTAGTGCTTATCAACTAGTCTGTGCACAGCCAGGAGAATTTCTGGGACTTTTTGAAATTTCCAACTGGAGAGCTCTGTAACATTTAGTTAAACACTTTGTCATGAAGGCTGCTAGGAGTTTCTTTAGTCATTTTGTCACTAATCGGTCCATTATCTCATCTGTGCAGAGACCAGCTGGGAAGATCCCAGATCACGCAGGGAACTGTATATACTGCATATGTACACAGGCACAGCCCTGATCCCCTGTTACATCACAGTTGTAACAATTTCCCCCTTATATCACAGCTATACCTCAAATTACCTGGATTGTGCCTCAGGGGTATATGATGTATAGTCTTATAACCTTTGGGGATTATTGTAATAGGATGGATGTGCTAAGTCTATGAGCTCTTGAATAACCATACAGAAACCCTTGTTGCCCATTCCACTTAGCCAGAGAATTTGCACTGTTTTGGGCAATTTGTGGTTTAGTAGCTTTACCTTTCATGTTTTATTAAGTCTGACATTTAGTTCCTAATGTTGTGAATGCTTTTTTCGTTTTTTGTTTAGGATCTTCTGCATTTGGCTTGGAGGTTCTCTGCTTTTTTTTCCTTCCTCTTTAGATATAGCTGTGTCAAATCTGTAGGGGAGATGAAATCTCTTGCCTTGTGCAAGCAATTATACTACCGTGCTGAAGAGTGTAAATTGTTTATGGAATAGGTTTGCAAATTACATGTTTTTTTGAAGAGGTCGTGTTCTGTTCCTGGCATTACCAAGGCATACTGTTAATTCTTGGGCCCGGAGAATAACTGCAGAGATTAAATTCCATGGCTGTAGGTCCTTTCTGACTTTACTATTATGTGGCTATCAACTAAACACAGAACATGAAAGTAAACTGAAAATACTGAGTTTCTTTTTGTTTGTGGGAATATTTATTGTTACAGATTTCCCCTCACCCCCCTCTGGGTTTCATAGATCTCTAAGGCTCCCCTCAACTCCCATCCCTTCCTGGCCGTCTCATCAATTTTTTTGTGTGAAGTGGGAAGTGATTCTCATATTTAAGTAAATAGGGATCTTCCATCAGTTCAAGAGACATGTTGAGAATGACATTCCATGTACTATTTGTGATGTACCAAAATGTAGCATGAGATGCTATATTTTCAGGGAGGTTCCCTGTAGTAGTCTTTGTTCTGGCATCTGGAGCATCTGTTTCTCGAGTCTGAGAAAATGCAGTGGGAGCAGAGAGGACCTATAACCCCTTAATAGCCCCCTGGTGTACCCTTACCACAGAATCATAGAATAGAAGGATGCAAGCTGGAAGAGTCCTCTGGGGATCATTTTGTCCAGCCCCTTATCTAGTCCATTTTTTATATCTCTGATAGAGGAGACTACAACCTGCCTGGTTTCAGTGCTTGACTGGCCTCATGAATAAAAACCAAAACCAAACAATCAAAGAAAACACAATAAAACAAACAAACAATCAAACAAAAACAAGAGAGAAAGGGGGAAGTTTGTGTTTGTGTCTTAAGTTTATCTGTTTTCCTGTATTTCAATCTGGGCCTCCTGTCCTTTCACTGATAGGCTTCCCCTGAACCTTCTCTTCTCGGGGCTAAACAATCTCAGTTCTATCAGCCTCTACTTGTACAAGAGATGGTCCTTTATTTGTGTTCACAGCTCTTTCTGGGCTCATTCCAATACGTACGTATCTCATGCTGGAGAGTCCAGAACTGGACACAGTACTGCAGATGTGTCTCAGCACTGCTGAGCTGAGGGGAAGGGTCATCTCCCTCGACCAGCTGGTGATGCACTTCCCTATGGTCAACTTGTCCACCAGAGCCCCAATATTTTTTCCTACAAATCTACTTTCCAAGTGGTTGGCCCCAACACATGTTGGTGCATAGGATTATTCCTCCCCAGGTTCAGGTTTTAGTGTTTCCTGTTGTGGAACTCCCTGAAATTCCACTGCCCATTTCTCCTGTCTGTTCAGGTCCCTCTGAATGGCAGCAGAAGAGTCTGGTCTGTCAACCACTCTCCCCAGTTTTTAACTTCAACTCTCTGCTAGAAACTATCTGCTAGAAACATCTACTTCAGGAGGAGAAAAGTTTGTTTTTCCACACTTTTGGAGGTTCTACCAAAGTAAGAAACCATCTTTTATATGAAGCTCTTTATAATAACATAATGAGTCAGCCTCACCATTAACAGTGGATAATTTCAAGCTATTATTGCACCGAGTCTAATTCTCTTCATCTCCTGACTTAAATCACTAAATAATCAAGCATTATTTAGTAACTCACTTTAGTGCTACACAACAGAATAGCTGTGCTTCTGCTCTCAAAAGAGTCGAGTCAAATATAGGTTGTATACACTCTTGTATGCCTGTTTTTTTGAATTTAGATATGTTCTGTAGAGAATACATCTATCCTTCTTTGTATCATAAATGGGTATTAGCTGGAGTAAACTTACTTTCCACCCTCTACAAATTGTGTTTTTCCTGCTACTTAAAAGAAGAAGGGGAGGGAGGATACTCTTAAGAATAGTCAATGCCTCTTAGATTTGCCATTTTAATTGCAAAGTGTAGAACTTCATTAGTTCAGTATAACCATTACTTTGTTTATAACAATATATACTATATATCCTTCATTAGTCATTAATATCTTGAATTTATTTTAACCAGCATTTGACACCACATATACAACGATGAGTTAAAGCCAGTGTCTTCAACCTATGTTGCTTGAAATAGAAAATATTTTGTTCACACAGAACTACTCTTACAGTGCTGCATTAACTTTCCATTACATTTTCCTTTCCATCTCCCTGTTCTCCATGTCCCCATTTGCGCCCTCACCTGACAAAAAAAAAGCAAAACCCAAAAGCAAGGCAAAATCCAAACCCGCACGTTGAGTAAATGTCCTTATGTTATTGCATTGGTAGTCATATTTGTGTTCCACTGCATTCTTACACGTAGCAAATACAATGAAGGAGGAGCTGGAATTTATTTTTAGAACTTCAGTGGTTCTAAAGATTTTTTTTCCTTTTTTTTTCCTCTTTTTTTTTAAAAAATTGAAGTTCTTTTGCTTTAGCCCTTGGAACCAAAGGTAGTCTGTTTTTTACAATCCCAGTCTCCTCCCCATCTGAAAAACCTTTTAAGGGAAAGGCCTTCTACAGCATTATCTGCAAGAACTCAAGTTACTGCATTAACATCCTTAGTACTTCTTTGGTGTGATGGTTCTTTCCTCAGTTTTCTCATATGACTACAGTCACCCTCCTGGACACCACGTGCCCTGTGATCACTTCAGAACACCTCAGAATTGTTTTTTTCTGTTGAATATTGAAAATTACGATATTTTTAATGCATAGACAGAATCAATACATTAAAAAAATTGTATTTTGCTGTGTGTGCATGATACATTTCTATATTTGGTGCCCGCTGCTTTTGACTACTGATTATAAATTTGTTCATAAATTGACAAAAATGTAGTCATTTAGCTTATATATAGAGTAAATGGACAACAAACAGTTACAGCTTTAGGACTAAATGATATCTTTTTCCCCTCTTTCCCCCCCTGTTTTTTCAAGGAACAGAAATGAAGGTTAGCCATTAATAATATATTCAAGTTCTATATATGCCAAATAAAAAAAACAAATGTATTTTCTGTATTTCAGGGAAGTCTCAAGAACAGTCGGAAGATTTCACCCCAAGAGTTTATTCAGGAATTAAAATCTGGGTCAACAGATGAAAGACTAGTCACCTGCTTAGAATCTCTCCGTGTGTCCTTGACTAGTAATCCTGTCAGGTAATACCATTAACACATATTGCAAAGATGAATCCTATTCTTTCTTAATGGATCTGTAAGTATGCATGTTTCAAGGTTTTCCAATTAATAAATACATATACATTACTGAATGACTGTGCCTTTTTTCTTTCTTTTCTTTATTAGATCTATTTTTTCAGTAGTGTTCACTGATCTGTACAAGATAATGCTAAGAGAATGTAAAACAAGTGTAGCACAAAGCAGTTTGCTTTGTTTTCTAGTGCTAAGTAGTCAAGAGGGGTTTTTTGCTCTTTGTTTTTGAAATATTCTGCTGTTTAACCTTTTAACTTACTTTGTCAAGGTATAATAATGGGATATAGCACCTTAATGCAAGTTCATTAGCCAGAAAACATATCTATTCAATTGTGTGCGCCTCCTTCTCTCCAGTGTGCTTTGGGCTTTCTTCCTTGCTGCTTTCTAGTAATGTTTGCTGTATCTGTGAGGCATATCTATACTGAAGAGAGCACAACTTAAGTTTATCTGTGCTTTTAAAAAAAAGTCTTAACTCTTCAGTATTCAGAACTCTAACAGTGATATCAATCAATGTTTAATTTTGGTTTGACCCATGAAGCTTGATTTGTGGATGCTGTCTATATTTTTAATTTTTTTATTTGACCTTATTTTAAAACTTTATTTATTATTTTGAGTTCCTATTTCAGGCAATGGTTAAACACTTGATTTTGGGAAACTGCTTTAGGTTTACTTCAAAATAATGCAAATGAAATGTTAGGGATGCATATGATGGAATGTGATTAAAAAAGGATTGGACAAATTTGATCTTTTGTATCTGGCTTGGAAATTGCTGATGTGAGTTTTCTGTATGGGTGTTTGCTTCTTTCCATCTAATAATTTCATTTTGATATAAAATTGCTTTCCCTTCTTTATTAAAAAAAAACATAAACAAACAAACACGAAACACACACACAAAAACCCCGACGAACACAACACACACACACACACACACACACAAAAAAAGAACAACCCACCCACCAACTTCAAAGTTTATTTTATTTATTCTTACATTGATGTAATATAGAAAACTTTGCTTGTCTTTATGGGTCTGGGAATTGGAACCCAATGTATGAAATGTGTGACAAGTTTAGAACAATCCCTCCTCTCTGTTCTTGATATGTCTGGATAGTTTAGATTTTTGTATGCGATCCCTTTTTCTGCCCATTTCCCACACACCAAGAGAAAAGTTAATTTCCCTCCCCTGCAAAAAACCCCAAACAAACCAAACCCCATTATTTTGCTGAGGTGCTAGTTCTGCCTGACAGCACAGTACCATGTTGATAGGACAGGATGGGATGAGGAAGATAGGGAAATGCTATCAGAATAAGGAATGTGTTGGACAGCTGTGAGAGAACAATGTTGATTCACACTTGAGACACTGGATATAGAATAAGAGTTGAGTTGGACTAAGATGTTTCAATGGAGCATCTGATCAGTACCAAAAGCATGGTGATCAATACTGTCTGGATGGACAAAGAAAATAAGAAGCTCTACAGCAACTAAATATTATGAAATTTTGGACTAAGTAGGTTTTCCACAATTGTTTTTCTCTGAGTATGGAAAGGATTAGAAATCTGTAGTTGTATTATGAATACAGGGAAAAATGCAAGTGCTTTTGTGCATAAAGAAATGGAAAATTAATGTTTTCTTTTTCATGAGCTGAAGTGCATTTCATATCAATCCTTTAAAGCATGCTAGAATTGTATGATGCATTGTTGATATCAAAGTATTGCATTGATACTTATGAGGTATTAGTTTCTTGAACTTACAAATAGTTCTAGATCCCAACACTGGTTTTAATTTTGTTCAATCAAATATAAACTAAGGTAGGTAGAGAATTTGATAGTTGAATCTATGTCCTAACTTGACAGTAATTTATAAAAATTTAACTTCAATTTGAAATATTAAGGAGGATGTAAGGGACAACATAAAAGAACTAGAATGATTGGAGTAAAAGTCATTATTAAGTTACTATATCTTAAATTGCAGGCCTAAGAATAGGTGTCAATTTGAGGTCTGAATTGGAAGTAGCATGACTATGGATTGCAAAAACACCACAGAAGAGATATTTAAGTAGGCAGCAGTTTCGTAAATAAATTGTCTACTACTTTTTCATGAATCAGTTATAGTCTACAAATCAAAAGAAGGATCAAAACCCCATACAACATATGGGTTCTGAAACAGCCTTTTAGTGTATTGAGTAGTTCTAAAAAAGACCTCACTAGCCATAAACAGAGCATTTAAAAATAGCCTTAGTAGAAAAATTAAATTCTTCCATTGGGTTTATACCAAGATAACAAAAATGTAACAGTGACGCACTGGTCTTCATGTTAAAAATTCGTGGAGTAAATGTTTTTAAGTCATGACTCCTTCTTTCCAGTGAACATCAGCTGTTGTTTCTCATTAGGTGCAGCTATTGGTGACCTTGATTTTCCTATTGACAGCCAGATCTTTGAGGAAGAACTTGCTTTGACACACAGATACTGCACTCCAATCCAGCTGCTATAAATTCATGATTATTTTTAACTCCAGCTTCATATGATATGGACAATGAGAAATAACTGACATTTCAGGATTTTATTTTGTCCATATACAATGTCTAAGAATAAATTTATGCATTTTTAACAGGATGAGAATTAAATTTAGATTGGATCTAGACTGACAATCTTCACATTTGTGGGCTGTGATCCTTTTGACAATATATAATTTAGAGGTTTTTGCTGTTTTTTCCTTTACCGTATTTTAATCAGCTTTTTAATTTTTCTGACATTTTAGTTTCTAATGCAAGAACTGATTCTACAACATTGTTTTCAATTAGTTGTTTTTGTAAAATGTATTCTTACTTCACAGAGAAAATTTGAATTAAGTGATATCGAGCAGTTTAATTCTGGTACTTAAAAAAATGTATTGAAATCTATTTATTTTCCATCAGTATAAAACAAAGTCTCTAAAGGAAAATGTATCCACTGATCTTGGTCGCTATTCTTCAGGTAAATAAATGGGGTGTTTTTACCTCACCATTTCCAACACAATTCATCAAAAGTGGTTTATCTATCTGCACATAGTATTATGGATAGCTAGTTATCTGCGACTATTTCCTCTCCTTTTGTATAACAGTTGCAAGAGATCTAGCTCTTTTCATTAAGAGGACATTTTTAATAAATTGAGAATGGGGGCACTGATAGCTTGGTGTTTTGTCAGACTGACAAAAAGCTCAGTGTTTGCTCTGGATAGTGTACGTAATCTTTGCTCTTTTGTGGAAGCAGAAGAAAGGGCACTAATAATGCAACAGTATTTTAGGCACTGTTTGTTCTCAGCATCCTCCATTGCTGTTTGTATGACAAAGTGGCTGCACACAGTTCTGTCTAACACAAAATGTGCTAAGAAATTCCTGGTAATATCATCTTTAGGTTAGATAAGGCCAGAAACCAATTGGCAGTTATGTGCCTAACCTTTTTTTTGAATGAAACACCCATCTAGGAAGGAGAAAAATCTATTTCCATAGATACTTACTTTCAGGGGCAAAACATATAAAAGCATCTGATCCGGTTCTCTCTTCCTATAATTTTAAATCCATTACAGTTTTCTATCTAGCAGTTACAAAGAACTGTTTAATCCCACCCTGTGATGAGGTTGGAAGTAGTATGTATTTTGAAAGACCTGTTGCTCTTCCTGATGTTTCCAACAGACTAACTTACTATCTGCTATTAGTAAGGTCTCACCACTATAGGAATATCTAAATATTCTGGTTACTAATCAAAAGTAGTGATAAATAACCCAATGTGTACAATAGTGTGCGAATAGATAAATCAGAGGAAACAGTGGAGAGGCTATAATACAAAGTAAAGTGAACATTGTAGTTCTAATTCTGATCAATGTCTTGATATTGAACTTCTAATGCTGAAGAAAGGATGCTTCCTTTTCACATAAAAGACTTTATTTTGTTAATGCACTACAAGAAATTTCCTCAGCTTAAGCTTTTTTTAAGTAAGAATTTAAAGAATGCACAGACACTGATGGTGCTACAGCCACAATAGAATCCATCTTTTGATGATGAAGATGGTGAAAAGTTCTTCATCATGCTAAGTATATCCATCCTAAATAGAGATGTTTTTGTAGTAAGTTAATAGATAAAAGTAGTATGCTAATTTAAAAGTGGAAAAAGTATGGAAGAGATACCCATTATGAAATAATTTTCTGTCTTGGAGAAATACAATAATAATAGATCCGAGAACTTCTTTTGTGGCAGTAGCATAGAAAGTTGACTGAAGTATTCAGGAAGTATCCTTGACTCTTATGGTAAGAGCATTCAAGTACTTTTGATTTCATTCCATAATTAAATATTATAACTTCACCCTTTATAAAAGGAATTTCCTGAGCAAATAGTGTCTAAAGTTTCTCTGATGTATATATATATATACTTTTGTTGCCTCTGCAACCAACTTCTCCTGCCTCCAGAAGAATTTGTTATATATTTGAAGTTTAAAATATCTGTGCCTTATACAATGCAGTCTAAAGAGGAAACTTTTTATTATTATGACTGGGAATCATAGTGTTGGTCGGGAACTTTAGGGTTAGGTAATTGATCAAACATTGTAGTTTCAGCAAGACCAACAGCCGCTACCAAAGGGATGGCTGCAGTATTGCCGTCAGTCTTGCGGTTACTGGTATTTGACATCAAGGGGTTTTGAGCAGTAGTAAACAGGACCCTGAAGCAGCTGTCTCATGTAGAAACAACACGCCCAGGTTTATCCTCCGCAAAAGATAGCTTTGGCAATAGCTGAAATTTATTTTTTTTTTATTGTGTTCACTTGGAGATATTCCTATGAACTAATATCTTAGCAGGTGCTTCTGCAATTCCTTCAGGCTTTCCCTTCCTTCCCTGCCATTTGAGTGTTAGATTCTGAACTTTCCACGAGACTCTAGAACAGTGTGTGGTATAAACTTGTTGGTTTTCTTCCCTTCTTTTGCAAGGTTTTTTTTAATTACAGTTCTGTGACAAAGAATGTATAATCATTAATTTTAAAGTGAAAATTACTAAATTTAATGCCTACTGTAATTTTTCAATCTCTTTTAATTTAAGTTTATCTAATTGTGTCAGTGAGTGAATGAAATGCCTCTTGATCTTCTATTGAGTTGATTTGGGGTTTTAAAATGATCCAGTTATACTGCTTTTATTTATGCTGACAATTTTCATTCATTGTAATTAGTCTTTGAAATGTCAAATTTTTTAAAATGTCTTTTTTCTTTCTCCTTAGCTGGGTTGAAAACTTTGGCCGAGAAGGACTGGGGCTGCTGCTGGATGTTTTGGAAAGATTGGTTGAGACAAAAAAGTAAGATGATTTCAAATAAAATTGCCAGCTTTTCTTAATATGTAAATGGCATTTAATTACACTATATTTTTATTTGTTCAGCCAGGACAAAGTTGTGAAGAGGAGTCAGCATAAAGTTATACAGTGTTTGAGAGCCTTCATGAATAATAAGGTAAGAGACTTTATTTAGTTTGGAAATCTAAATTGCTGCAGTTCAAGCAGATAGTGACTGTGATCAGTGTGCATAAGACTGCAATTTGGAGAAGCAGTGTCCTAGCCTGCTGTGGTTTGAAGTTCTTTCTGCTGCCACTTCCTTTCTGTGGAAATAGATTTGGAGAAAATTGTAAACTTCTAATGCTGATATATGCCCTTATTACAGAAATTTCTTTTTCTTTCTTCTTTTTTCCTCTTCTCTTCTCTTCTCTTCTCTTCTCTTCTCTTCTCTTCTCTTCTCTTCTCTTCTCTTCTCTTCTCTT
>JANHFX010015775.1:0-10366 GCA_027560015.1 Chloroceryle amazona
CTTTCTTTTCCTTCCTTTCTTTTCCTTCCTTTCTTTTCCTTCCTTTCTTTTCCTTCCTTTCTTTTCCTTCCTTTCTTCCTCCCTCCCTCCCTGGTGTGTTTTACTCTTCTGAAGCACAACATCAAGTAACCCAGTAACCCTCCTTGGAGCGCTGCTTCCCCTGGCCCCAGCGCTGCAGGAACCCAGCGCCCGGCATCACCGCGGAGAGCGGGCACCGGTGGGAGAAGCCACGTGCCCTGCGCACTAAGCCTGCCCTGCACAGCGGGACAGGGAGGAGGAAGACTCTGGGTGTGTGGTTATGACCATCACAGCTGCAAATACTTGGGTGTACTGAGATGTAAGGGAAGGCAGGAGGAAAGAAGCGGGTGGTGATGCTGCTAGACAGTAAAAAAACTCTTTTATTTCTATTAGCACGAGTGAAAAAAAAATTACACTGTTGTTTCCCTTCTGTTTCTTAAACACCAGTGGTCCTCCTTCTGGGCAAAACATTTCCCTAAGGAGATTGTGGAGTCTCCTGCTCTGGAGACTTTGCAGCCCCCCCCTGGATCTGTTCCTGTGTGGGCTGCCCTGGGTGACCCTGCATCCAGGGGGGTTGGACTCGATGGTCTCCAGAGGTCCCTTCCAACCCCACCATTCCCTGAGTCTGTGTCTTTAATGAAGAGCAGTAACTAACAAGCAGCACAAACCTCAGTCTCAAGAAGCTTAAAGCAACAAACTTCCCACCTGGGTGTTGATGTGCAGATCAAGACAGGCCATGCCATGGCCAGAGCGTTTTAAAGGACCTTCCTGTGTTTCACATCCTCGGGCTCTTACGTTCTGAGAGAATACAGTGAAGCCCTCCGTGTGAAGGAACAGGAGCTAAGCCCAACTGCAGAGCGGTGGAGTGACTCCCTTGCTCGGAGGGAAATAAAGAGAACCCTCAAAAAGAAAAGCCCTCCCAACACTAGGCCTTTGCCCCTCATCAGAGGGCTTTCTAGAAGAAGACAATTTTCCTTAGCAGAGCGTGTATCTTTCAAGTGAAGGTTGACTCTGCTCAAACACTCAGTTCATTCCTTTTAGCTCCAGTTTATTTCTGAAATGGGATTTACGGTCATTTGTTGCACATTTCAATGCATCTTTATGTCTCTGATCGGTTCACAAACCTTTCCTTACTTGGACAGTTAAATTATTTTGAAACTTAACAAAAGGTTCATCCTACAACATGCCAAAGTGTATTTGCACAACTAAAGCATTCTTTCCGTTGCAGAACTTAAGGCAGAAATAGCTGTTATTGCACAAGCTTTCAGAAACATAGATTACTAGGATCTGAAGATGTGAAATGTTGTGCCAGAGAATTCCTGAGGAAACGTGCACAGCAGAAATCTCTCTGGGCAGGACATTCCTCATACCAATGATATACACCCAGCCTTCGAGCCCTTCTAAAACATTCAATAACGCTTTATTTTCCAGGGCAAATATCAGCGAAAGTTCATGTGAAGGCAGTCTCATTTTCTAAATTCGACCTGTGAAGTCAACCATCAAGCAGCAAATAAATCACTGACTACAACAAAAATCCCTTCCTGTTGTAGCCACTTTGCAATGGTGCGTTTTTAGACTTAGGGCTGACCGATTTATCCCCTGATTTCTTCTGCAGCTTTCTCTCGTGCGGATGCATTGTGTTAGAAACCACCGCACAGGCAAGTTCAGATCTGAATCTAAAATCCCATCCGAGATGCTTTAGTGCTTTGGTGTTTGTGGAAGAGAACAGTGTGGAGCCGCTCCGAGTCTCTCCACAATCCCCAGCTTTTCACGCTTTAAAACACACATTACCGCGTTAACATGCAGCGGGGCAATCTTCCCCGAGTGTGCACAGTAACTTTGAGCCGAGGGAAAGCAGTTTAAGCTCATTCCAGCTGCAGGTTTAGAAATAACAGTCTTGCAGGGACATGCCTTAATGTTTCCCCATTGTAGAGGCTGACAAAATGAAACGCTTCCTGTAATTCTGCAACACTTAAGAGAGGAGGAGAGGTTGGTAACTTGTTACACAACTTGCTAGCTGGAGCGATGACCTATTTGAGCCTTATCTGCTCTCTCAAGCATTGTGGGAGCTCAGCAGTTAGCTGGAAGCAGGTATTCATTCTCACTGCCACTCATCCGGAGACAAAAGTGGGTGTATCCCCAAAGTGAATGGTTCCCTATCTGCCAATCTTGATACAGCGCCAGAGTTTGTATCATTTTGTGTATACCTTTCATATTTCCAAATATCTCTAATGCTGTTTCGTTGCTGTCTTGAAAATGAGGAAGGGAGCAATGAATTCTTTAGCTTCAGCTCGGGGTTAACAAAGGAGTAATGGAAACCCTTGGGTACCTCTGCAGTTGGAGGCAGCAATGGCCGCTGAGGGAAATATGCCCTTTCCCACCAATTTTCTTAGTTTTTCCCAAGCGACAAAGAACTTCGCAGAGTGTTGGCAGCAGTCAATTTTTGCCATACCAAAAATGTCTCTTTTATCTTTGGTAATGGCAGAAAACACCACTTATTTGCCGTCTCCACGAGACAAAGTCTATGAATGGGTGGGAATGATGTAATTAGCCTTTTTTTTTTTTTTCTTTACTGTTTCTGCGCCAGCTGCCGTGACATTTTTGCATCTTCTTCTTTTAGACAATAAAAAGTTGAGACCATTTTCTACTTAAAAACTATTCTAGAGTTACTTTTATGCTCTAATCCTTTTGTATTCTGCCTTGCACCCAGCAATCCACTACAAGCTCCCGAGAAACTGCTATAGAAACTACATACGCTTTGCGATGCTAATTGCTGCTTTTACCAACCACAGAAAATTATTCAGCCAGTTCTGGAAAGTGCAAGGCCTCTTCTTTTAAAGGGCTATATTTGAACTCACTGCTGGGATAGAAGCGTCACATTCACCACTGTGATCACAATCCAGATAACAATGTTATTCAATCAACTAAAAATAAATCAGTGGTTAAACCACCGTGAAGCATCACCACGCTGCTCTGCCTCCCCTCTACTCTGCCCAGAGACCCCGGGTACCCTGTGGTCACCATACAGCTAAAATATACAGTGTTTGGACAAGATGCGTGAAGCAAAATAACTTTCAGACACCAAGAATCACGTAAGGTAATTTCTTTGAGAAGGCAAACTACTGTTATAAGCTATTTCTGTATATCTTTTCCATTTCACCCAGTGACTGAAGTTATTTCTACCTAAAGTAATTAAAAATCCTGAATATATGTGATTTGGTTTTGCTCGAAATCAAGGGTATGGGATTTAAGCTAAACTGTGGGTTCATTTAGGGAAATGAAACCTTCTTAATGAAAGATAACCCAGGTTCAATCACCCACAAAATACTTTGAGGCAGCGAGCATTCACAATGCTTCTTTCAGCTCTCCCCAGCACTTTGCCTGATGCCAGGCAGGTTTTTTTTGCTTTTAAGCAGTAGCCTGGGAGGATTGTGAAGCTCAGCTATTAGACTTCTGAGGAAATCTCCCACTTCCCATCACCTTTTACCTACTGCCCTTCTGAAGCTCAAGGGCAGCCGGTTTCCCTCTTCCATTCCCAACAGGCAGCTTCAAGCGAAGCCTTGTTTCTCCCATGGCCCCAGCAGCGTGCACCATGCGAGCTCCCTGGCCAGCACAGGCCCAGTAGCCTCTCTGCTCACCAGCAGCTGCATCAGGATGAACTTGCCAGCAAACATCAGTAAGGAGTCTTCTTGGAAACCTCCACCCTCTGCAAGAAGCAGCTGGTTTATTAGCTCCTCTCTACCCCCCATCCCCTGTCCTGTCCTCCGACCTCTGCAATAAACATGCCTCTGCTCAGGGAGGATAAGAGACTGGTGTTTACACAGGCTTTCAAGAAGCTCTGCAAAGGGTTGCGTGCAATTTTGTTACCTAAGCCACAGGGAGGCTTGAGGTATTGTCACGTCTGAACAGGTAAACTCTCCAGTGTGAAGTCTTCCAGTTGTGAAATGCAGCACGGGCTCGGGATAAGACAAAAGGGAGCACGTTTCAAGGTTTGGGGCATAACTTTACAGTTATTTTTTCTTCACAGACTAGAGCTGAGATCCACCTGATCCAGTGCCCGTCTCTGATGCGGTGTAGAGGCTGCATCCCTTTTCTAGGTGATGGAGAGAAGGAGGTTCTTCTAGAGAGGTCATCTTGCCATGTACCAGGTATCTAAATCTGGTGAGGTAAATCCCACCCCAGGTTTCTTCAAACTGAATTTTTGATGAATTTGAGGTATAATCAGCAGTTATGCTGTGTAGTGCTGCTCTGTACGAGTCCCCTCACCCATGAAACCAAGGAGTGAAACAGAGAGGTAAAGTCCACCTATAATGAACAGCACCTTAAATAAGAGGTGTTTGGCCACGCTACGGCCACCTCCCTGCAGATCAGGTGGAGTCCTCACTCAGTTCATCCCTGTCAACTGCTGGGGACCTCCAGCCCAGCTCCCAGACCCCCCAGCCCAGCTCCATTGCTGCACTCTCTCCGACAGTGGCTAGGGATGGACACGGCATAGGAGAATGGAGAAGCCAGAAAGATAGGATATATTTACTCCAGCATCAAATGTTATAGTTAGAGGTTGCCAGGACTCACTACCCTTTCTAAAACATACACTAACATCTGGATCTTTCTACCAGCCACATAAATATTGATGCTTTTTAATATTGCTGAACTGTTGAATTAAATGCTTTCCAGACTTGCTGATCAGTGTATTTCCTTCAATCAATTTCACTGTTTCATAACTGAAAGCTCATCTGTCTCAAAACTTGTCCTCCGGTTGGACATATCTGATGGAAACGTGGCCAAGTCTGCTCTCAAGGAAGATGGCTGCCCGAGCTGTGGGGAGAGTGACTCAGAGGAATACGCCAGGAGGTGTGAGGAAAGGCTTGCGTGTGAGCCTGGTTAAGTGCACCTCTTCCGAACGAGCCTTAGTTAAGACGAGCTGTGACTTTAGTCATATTTTTAAAAGAAAAAATCTGACCTGAATTCTTACTGTAACCATCTAGAGAGACTTTCACGTGTCAGAAATAATGTGAAAAATACCCAGGAATTAAAAACGGAATGTTCTTGTGTAGGCATTGCACATGATAGCTGTAAGCTCTTGCTGTGTAGGAAGCCTGAAGTCTTTTTATTATTCTACTATCGTGACGATTAAATGTCAAAAAAAGGTTTGTTACTAGAGGCTGTGTTTCTCTGAGGGCTAATTTTAATTATTTTTAACTTCTCAGCTATTTAACATTTGTACCTCTCTGTTCTCAGATCTTTCCCTTTTACACATAGCAAGTAAGCGCAAGAACACTGGGGAGGGAAATCCAAGACGGGAGAGAGCTCACATCCCTATTTTAAACACAAAATGACTCTCAGGTGTAGCTATGGATCCGTTATTTCTGAATCCTCTTATCCTCCTATCTCCTGGCAATAAACAGAGGCATTATGCCCAGGGACACCCTATCTTCCAAAGATCTCTTCACGCTGGATGCAACGGAGAGTACCAAGCCAGCTTCTCCACTGAACACAATTTAATGAATTCTTCCAGACTGATGTGATTTGTTTTTTTCAGCTCAGAACAGCCTTTGTGATTAATTGAAGATTTACATGAGGAACATTCCTTCATGTCACTCCTCGGAGCGGTCAGCATCTAACAAACCACTTAGTGAGTATTACCTCTTTTACATCAACAGCAGCACGGTTGAACGCCGCTCAAGTTGCCAAGTGTTGGGAGGAGGTTTGGCAGCAAAGGCAGCAGTTAGATGGGATGTTTATGGGATGTCTTCCACCAGCTGCACTGTGTGGTGGCTTGAGTGTTAGATTATAAATATTTCCCCCTGTGAAAAGGGGAAGTTGGCTGGATGAACACTGATTCAGCAGGACGTATTCATAGCCTCGGCAGAGATTGGTGTCTAAGAAAGCAGGAATAGGAAGCATTGAGTTAGGCTTGGGAAGTCCCCTCTCTCTACAGGCACATGAGGAGAACACTTATCCCTGGAAGCGAGTCAGCACGGCACGTGGGCAACGGGAATATTAATAACTCCTCTACAGCAAGACTTCTGCAGGGCTGGATGGATCACCCAAACCACAGCCTCCACGGCCGCGGGGTGCAGATGGACAACTTCTGCATTGCCGAGTTCCTTCTGCGAGGGCACGCTGGGCACCGGGCTGGGCGGGGGTGCAGGAGGCTCACCAAACCCCAGGGAAGATGTACCTCAGGGATACCGGTTATCTCACTGCTGCCCAGGGGCATGAAGTCACCTCTAAACATCACACCAAAACCAGGTGGGCCTTGCGAGCCTGGCTGGTGCACTGGGCTTAGAGAGTACCAAAGACATGGCTGACCCTTGCTTGCAACGGCTGGCACGGGAGAGTGTTGGTGGAGAGGCCTTTTAGTCAGCAGCACAAAGCAAGCCTGCTAGAGGGAGAAAATGTAAAACCCAACAAGGGTGGATGGGATGTGCAGGCACCAGTTGCCACCCATCCTGCAGTATGGCTAGGAAGAGCTGGTAAGGATGAAGTGTAAGAGTAACATGGAAATTTCCTTTGCCCTGCAGAAGCCTTCCCAAGAGGAGCAGGTCGAGGTATCAGAGTGGTAGGGTAGCTCTGGAGTTTGTCTAGGTGCTGGCTTTGTACAAGTGGCTCTGACTCACTGGGGCAGTTTGGGAGCAGGGGGATTTCCAGGAGGTGGGGACTGAAATCCCCAGGGATGTTAGTCTAGACAGGGTGCTCTTCCCTTTGACCTCATTGAGAGACTCAGCTTCCTCTTTATGCAAGTAACACCAGCTGCCAGGACAGGTTATTTTGGGCTGCAGAACAGTTATGAAAGAGCAATGTGCTGAGGCTTTGAGGAAAAAGATGCTCCTGTTGTAAGTATCCTTTTCAGACCACAGTTGTGTCAGGCTGTTCCTTGCTACTGCTTATGGGAAACAATTTTTAACCCTGACATCTTCTAAAGAGGCTCAAACAGCCTGAGAATGGGCCCTTGCCTGATGCTGGGCAAGAGCTTGGAAGATGAGCTCCAGTTCCCCCAGGATCACCAGAGGGAAATCCCAGTCATTAAATCTTCCATTAAGTGACGTAAAAGGAATTGCAAATTAATCCTGCTCTCCATTCATCTCATCCCAGCAGAGATCCTGATAGTAAAAACCAGTCCTCCAACAGCCCCGGGGGAACCCCAGACTGCATCATAGCACTCACATGCCCTTGTCTGAAACAAATACACCTGACAGTGAATTTTCCTTCTTCCACTCAGGAGGTGGAGTGCCAGAGAGGACATGGGCAAGGTGTGAGTACTAAAGGCTCCCTCCATTCTGTGCCATTGAGCACTGCAACTCTCGCTGCACTTTCCTAGCACCCTCTCTGCACTTTCCTAGCAGCTGGTCCATGTCTGCCTCACCTGCTTCTGGTGTCTTGTAACTTCAGCAATAGCCAGCGTGGTCCAAGGAGCGGTGATTTGGAGCCTGTGGGGAAAGGACATGTTTTGTGGGCCCTTCTGGCCTGTCCCATATTTGCTGGTCCATTGCACCTCTGTCCTCTCTGCGCTCTCAGATGCCATCTGCTACTAATAACCGAGTGATTTCCTAGCAGCATGGGCAACCAGGGGCTGAATGCCCCCTGCCCAGCCAGCACCAGAGGAGTCTGCCTGCACATAGAGTCAGTGGTGCAGGCAGCATCGGGCAGGAGCCTGCTTCAGGGAGCGTTGGAGGGGTGCAAGGACTGGGGTGTGTAGCTGCACCTGCAGCTGTTCCTGGCCGAGAGGAGTCACGCGGACTTCGGTACCAACCCAGAGAAGTTGGAGTTGGCTGTACGGTCACATGAAGCCTTCTGATTTTCAAGCAGCCTTTCTGAACTACCTCACTGGATATGCGAAACCAGCCTGTGCCACCTCGGGTGCTCTGGTCTGCTGTGCGAGTGCACATGTCCCACAGCCTTATCATGGGCCAAAGGAGAAGGAGGTAACAGAAGACGCAGGGACTTGCCAATTGTTCTGCACCGTATGGTCACTTGGATTTCAGGACAACTCCTCAGAAACTGTAGAGGTAACAGGCATCGGTGGATACTCGGTGAACAATATCCCCAAGGAAGTGCAAGCAAATTCCAGGTGGTCTCAGCAGTCCGAGGGCAGGACTGAGCAAGGAGGGACCCCATGGCATGACATGGGGATTCCTCCTCTCATCTGACCACTTCTCCCCTGCCAAGCTATTCAACTCCAGGAACTTGTGGGGGAGATGAACAGATTTTATTTGCTCTGCGTGGTTTTAGGTTGCTTTTTTTTTTCCAAGCCCAATGTGAGGACTTGCTGCTGTGGCTTCCTAGCTCACCTCTTGCCGTGCTGCTTTATATAGCTGTGATTCCTGTCTCCAGGAGCTGCCTGGGATCTGAGACACCTCTGGAAGAGTAGAGGTATCCAGCACTGTTGTGTGACAGAGGTGGAGAGGGAAGGTGGCAGAACCCCAAGGGACAGGGCATAAATTTGCCTTCCTTAGTGTGTACACGTCTCTCAGACCAGGAAAGCAGTGTGAAACCTTTTTTTTTTTGGGGGTGTGTTTCTTATTCATAAACAAAAATCAATGTAGAGAATTTCTCCAGGGCTCTCATCATCTTCAGTGTTTAACAAATAGTAACTCACCTTCCCAAATCCTTACCCTGTCAGCTGAATGAGGATGGAGACCATTACCCCCAGAGAGGAGGACAGGACTCCAAAGCACCCATGCGGACACACGGACATCAGGGAAAGTTGTGCCCAAGGTCAGAGACCGGGGCAATGTCACAGCATAGCAGACAGCTGCATTCCTGGCTCCCTCTCCTCTGCTCAGCCTAGTAAACCAGACAATAAAAATCAGAGCAAATGCACCCAGAAAAAGGAGCTGGAGATGGACACCTCCATCTGCAAGCACTTCCACAGTGCACACAGATTTTACCTAGTATTCAGAGGCTTTGAGCAATTGCAGGCTTTCGTGTTACCCAGGAAAGTCTCAGACCTTCTCTGTGTGTCTACACAGCAAGCAGGTCACTGTTCTCCAGCTTCTAGCCTAGCCTTTTGTCCTGGCTCTTTTTTCCTGATCTTTTTTTTTTTCTTAAAGGGCTCTGAGTCTCCATTCAGTGTTTTCTGAATCAGCTTTTCACCGCTCTCCACTACTACGTAGCCCAGGGCTCCACCAGGTTGCCAAGTCAGCAGAGATGTAGGGAGCAGACCAGCTTTGCAGGTGACCTCCCAAGGGACAGAAACAGCTTTGGGTCCCAGCCCGCAGAGGCTTGTTTGCTCAAAAGCTCTGGTGGAATTATTTCTGGTTTGGCACTCCCTTGCTGGAGGACTCGGCCCTCTGAGACGTGTCAGTCCAGAGCTCAGCCTTTGGAGAAGCTCTGCTCCAAGCCCTGCAGTGTCCGCACCGGGAAGGCAAGAGGGTCAGCCCGGCACTGAACCCCAGCTGGAATGGGAGCGTTCTGCCCGCGTTGCCAAAAGGCAGCGACGACGTGTGGAGTGGTCCCCGAACGCCTTCAGTAGCCGTGCCCCCCGACACCGCCTCCTCCTCCTCTTCCACACATCTATCCCCTGCGGCCGTACACCACTCGCTGACGGATTTTACTTGAAAGCTCTGGCAGGCTGTGCTGCTAATGGCAGAGCCCTGAGCCGGCTCCTTCCGTCTCCCTGGAGTCCCTGCGCAGACGTAGGTGCACGTCACCGCCTGCTCTAATTTTATCCATGTTTGATGGAAGAGACGAACTGAGCAGCAGGGAGGCAGCTATTTTGGTTTTCTCGGTGACTGTGGGTTATATAAAGCATCCTGCCATGACCTGCATCACTCGGGAGCTGCTTCGCTTTCTCTGTCTCAGATGCCACGAACCAGTGGCTCCGATGCTTGCTTCTGGCAGCTGCGACCTCCACGCGTGTGGCAGCCGCACGGGCCAGGTGTGCCGTATGTGCCTGAGTACAGAGAGTGTGCCAACGAGAATTAAAGGCAACCATCTACAGGGGGGAGACGGCCAGGTATCCACCTTGCCGTGAGGTGTGACTTGCACTCAAGGGTTTCATCTGTTCCAGCACCTACACATCACACGTGCTGCCTTCCAGGGTGAGCACGGGCACAGCCGAGCGGCCGGCTGCCCACGGTGTGCAAGTGTTGGCCTGCCAGTGTCGAGCACTGCTGCTTTCATCTCACCCCGGCCAGGGGAGCGGCTCCGTTAGGTGGCAGCACCAGCAGCCACAGCAGGAGCATCAGGGCAGCAGCGAGAGGTTGCTCTGCCTGTGGGACCTCTGCGAGTGTGGGGGAGGCCAGTGGGGCCACGGAGGAGCCTGTCAGGGCCAGCCCAGCACCCAGCGCTAGGACTCGGGCAGTGTGCTGGGGGACCCCATGGAGTGTGAGGAACGTAGGGAGCT